>VDFB02152334.1:0-20070 GCA_007258455.2 Sequoia sempervirens
GCATGGATGAGGTCCCCATGCTGCTGACATTGTAAACACCTTTTAGCATGATCATGCGCTTCTCTCTCCATTGTGGGCCAATAATACCCTAGCCTCAGCAGTTTCTTGGCAATGGTTATTCCACTCGAGTGTGAGCCACAAATACCGTTATGAACCTCAGTTAGAGCGGTTAATGCCTCCTCAGCATTCAGACAACGTAGTAAGGTACCCTCTATGCTTCTACGGTATAAGGTATCACCTAGGATGACAAATCTAGATGCTTTTTTGATGAAGGTTCATTTTAGGCTCGATGGTAGGTCAGTGGGTAAGACTCCTATTCGAAGATATGTATAGATGTCATGATACCAAGGATCGCCAAGACCAACGATTTCACACACATATTCGGGATTCGTACCTCTAATGGGAAACTAGAAGTCAGCCAATCATAAATTCATATTTCTAGCACCAAATGTAGGCATCCATTAAAATCTGCAAAAAACTAAACTTCATATATGGGTTAGTATTTCACAAATCTAACAAAATACCTCTATGAAATACCTTGTAAAGACTTCCAAATGCCATACATGACAAAAATAAGAACTAAAACATTAAGAAAGCAATAACAAGTCACCTATTCCATAGTGGATTGGTGTCACATGTGCTAGTGACCCTTTCCCAACCCTTGATCAATAGCTAAAATAATGATGTATTGCAATGGAGATGAAAACAAGATTATTTCTCAAACCAAGAGAGTAACCTTGCATAAAGTTGTGGATCCATGAAAGAGAATGAAGGCCTTATTTTATAGATTTTGTTGATGAGATATTGGCCAAGATGGTGAATGTGGGACTAAAGATCCTCTAATGAGAAGATGACACTTGTCAAGTGGTGAGTGGTCAATGGTTGTGCAAGATTAGGGAAATGTGCCCATGAGAGGGAGAATTTGAATTCAAATTTGAGAGTAAATGCTAAGTGGGGACAAGAAAATGAGTAATAAATGCAATGTTGGAGGGATAAATCAACTTGCCTTTGAATTCAAAATTGAGGGAATATTCCCCATAAATGCCATGTTGATGGAAAATCTTGATTTAATAAATCAATAAATTGATTTATATGTGCAAGTGGCTAGATCTAGATAATGCAAGTGGGATGGGATTAACATTTAATCGTATAGATTAAATAGATGATGATTATGCCGATTTAATGACAGGGTGAGTTGACTTTAAGATTTTGATATTTGATTTGGCTTAAATCCTAAAATGATGGAATATGATTTAGATTTGATTTAAATGAAGTCCTGATTTATTTAATTAAATGGATGATGCAAGATGGGTTGAATGATAATGTTTATTTGATAAATGACCTTAGGAAATGAGATTATTTAATGAATGGATGAAAGTGATGAATGGGCCTAATGTGAAACCTAATTTGATTGAATCTGATCGAATGCATAATGTTAATTTTGCATGTCTACATTTTTCCCTTCTTTCAAGCAATGTACTTGTTATGCTGGTTCAAAGAATAAACTTTCCAATAATTGAAATCAATTTTTTTATTTTGATGCCCCAGCGGAAAGAAGTACACTGGTACATTGCCCCCTCGAGAGATCAAGCAAAAAGATTCAATTTGAGGGTCGATCTCGTGATAAAGATGTTCAAAATGGATGGTTATGGATGATGATGCAAATGAGATGATTTTAAGATGCTTAGAATAACAGATCTATATTATCCTAAACAACTTAAATGATGATATGATATGAGATGTTATGATTATGTGATGGATGATTTATGCAGATGCTTAGACTAACATATCTATATTATGATGATGATGGAAATGCAATGCCTGTGAAATGATCGATGCTTCCTATTATGTATGATATGGATGATATGTAGTATGTTGAGACTAACAGATCTATATTATGATGATGAAGCATGTGAGATGATATGCAAAATTCTGATGATTTATGGATGCATGATGAATGTATTGGTGATGATGATTAACTATTCATGATGTGATTTTAGTGCGGAAATGAGATGATGACAAGAGAATCCAACAAGCCAACATAATGAGAGATGATGATGAGAAATGATGATAAGAAATGAATGATAGATGGATGATTTTGCTTATCAAGGATTGGGATTTTCAAAGGGTCACTTACTTTATGTTTGATAACATGCCTAAGTACAATGCATCAAGGTATGAAGAACTAGGATGGCGTTGTACTTAGTGTGATGGACTTTTACTCGACAAATAGAGAGGAGTATTCTTGTTCACACTGACATACGGAAACCTTGCTAGGATGCACTTTAGAAGTCTCAAACATCTCGGACCAAAAGACAGAAAGGTATAACCAATCAATGTAATAGTCAACAAGCTATCTAAAACATCCTCCATACATATCTAACAAAGCAAGTATTTGCCAAGTTATTTTACAAGAATGTCCAACAAGCACAGCAGACAAAAGATAATGATCATTGCCCCATTCCTATCTCTCTAAATCCTTCGTTCGGATATCATTGAGAGGTCCTTGGACTGAGCGTAATAAGATAAGTCAAAAGAAAAATTCCAAGTACGTAAACAAGTCAATGTTCTTCAATACCGCTAGCCAAAAGGGAATGTGTTTTTAAGGATAAGAACCAAAACTTATTGCCAAAAGATAATGCCCATTGAAGGAAGGATACATCCTAGGACATGTTAGTGGATGGCGGCACGTCATTTCGTCTATCCAAAGTGTTCTTTCTGATAACCAATGCACCTTGTAGGAAGGATTCATCCTACGACATGATGTTATCAGATGATTGATATGAGACTGTTTGGATGATGGACTATCAACAAAAAGACTTGACCAACTTGTTTACGTACTGACTTAGACTTGAGACTTGATGCTTTTGAGTTTTTGTTTGAACCTGCTAGACTTGTTTCTAACTGTTTCACCAAAGGTTGAGGATGATGATCAGTTTATTATGAATGGTGTTTATTACGGGTGCAAGCGAGATGATACGGATGGATTTTTTCAAATATTTGGATGTTTTTGATGTTTTGCAATGTTTTGGAGGTTATTTTTGGTATTTTGAAGTTTTACAACATTTTAATTTTTCAATTTTCCAATGCTTTTGGGATTTTCTAATATTTTGACCCAGAGACTCAACCTAAAGACCTATCCTAGCTTCCGTGGGCTGATCAGACATCTCGCCTAATGCTATACATGCGTATATCCACGAGTTCAATCAATTTTACTCTGACCGACGCATGATGAAGATATACATGATGAAATGTCACTTATTACACGCATCTCTATAGGACTGACCTAAATGTCTCGAGGATGATCAAAGATCAACCCGCTTCCACGCCTCAAGCTCGAGATGACGAGTTTTGAAAGCAAGATGAAATTGTTTTTGACTCTTTTTTGTTTTGATGTTTTTGGATTTTCTCGATTTTGAGGACTTTAAGACCATATACACAAATCCGATACAATGAGAATGTGCCCCTAGCGTGATGCAATAGAATACTCCAATAAAGACAGGACAAACTGACCTTGAGGATGGTCCGAGTAGTACTAGGAGGGATCATGATACGAAAACAAGACCAAGTTATGGTGTGGATGCGAGTGGATGAGTGATGAATGGAGTTATGGATGAGATGGATGATGGAAGCTAAAATGGAGGATAATGATGAACAAGCCGTGAAGGTCCTAGTGGATGGAAAGTGCTTATTTACACAAGGCGCCTATTTGTTAGGTTTTCACCAAGGTACTTGCCCAAAGTGCCACTCAAGTGGTTTTCACTAGAGGATGATTTTTTCTCTTTACTATTTTTATCCCTTTATGATTTTTTTTTTTTGGATTTTTTCTTTTTTTTCTTTTTGCTTTTTGTTGTTGGCCAAGATTCCCGCCACGTTTTCACCAAGTAAATCCATTTTTAGGACTTTTTCTCGATTTTTTTGAATTTTGGTTTTATACCTTGAAAGAATTAGGCATCAAACTTTTGAGATGGGAGCTATTCATGGCCTCGCAGGTTCTTCAGCGCTGATAATTGATATGCCCCTAATTTATAGCTTATCGCGGACGATGAAAGGCCCTAAACCAATTAATAGGGTTGAACTTGCCTTTGCTGCTGGGATTTGGGACATTCTTCTAATTTTCTTTTAAGACCAATTCTCTGACTTGGAAAGTCCTGCTTCTGATCCTCTTGTTGTAGCTTCGTTTGAGTCTATTTTGATAGACTTGCAAATGATTCAAAGCTTCGATCCTTCTCTCATCCAGTAACTCCAACTCGTTTAGTCTTGAGACCCGATATTCTTCATCAGTGATGAGATTTTGCAGTGATATTCTAAGGGATGGGAGCTCAATCTCAATGGGGAGTACGGCTTCTGATCCGTAGACCAAGGAGAAGCGGGTGGCGCCAGTGGGTGTGCAGATGCTGGTTCGATAAGCACAGAGGGCAGGATTAAGCTGCAAGTGCCAGTCATGACCTACGTCATTGACTATTTTCTTGAAGATTTTGAGGATGGTTTTGTTTGTGGCTTCTGCTTGGCCATTGCCTTGGGGATAGTACGGGGTGGAGAAGCGATGCTGGATTTTGAATTTCTCGCACAAGTTACGAACCTCTTGGTTCTTGAAGGGTGTCCCATTATCTGAGATAATGGCTTGTGGGACACCATAACGACATATGAGATAGTTCAGGATGAATTTTGAGATCTGCTTTCCAGTGATATAGGTCATGGGTATGGCTTCCACCCACTTTGTGAAGTACTCAGTTGTAGTTATAATGAATTTGTGGCCATTGGACGAGGTGGGTGAGATTTTCCCAATGAGATACAGTCCCCACTGTGAAAAGGGCCATGGTGTGACGATTGGGTGAAGCTCTTGAGCTGAAGCATGGATGAGGTCCCCATGCTGCTAACATTGTAAACACTTTTTAGCATGATCATGTGCTTCTCACTCCATTGTGGGCCAATAATACCCCAGCCTCAGCAGTTTCTTGGCTATGGTTATTCTGCTCGAGTGTGAGCCACAAATACCATTATGAACCTCAGTTAGAGCAGTTAATGCCTCCTCAGCATTCAGACAATGTAGTAAGGTACCCTCTATGCTTCTACGGTATAAGGTATCACCTAGGATGACAAATCTAGATGCTTTTTTGATGAAGATTCATTTTAGGCTCGATGGTAGGTTAGCGGGTAAGACTCCTATTTGAAGATATGTATAGATGTCATGATACCAAGGATCACCAGGACCAATGATTTCACACACATATTATGATTCTGGTACCTCGAATGTGGGAACGAGAAGCTGCTCAATCAGAAATTCATATTTCTAGCGCCAAATGTAGGCATCCATTAAAATCTGCAAAAAACTAAACTTCATATATGGGTTAGTATTTCACAAATCTAACAAAATACCTCTATGAAATACCTTGTAAAGACTTCCAAATGCCATACATGACAAAAATAAGAACTAAAACATTAAGAAAGCAATAACAAGTCACCTATTCCATAGTGGATTGGTGTCACATGTGCTAGTGACCCTTTCCCAACCCTTGATCAATAGCTAAAATGATGATGTATTGCAATGGAGATAAAAACAAGATTATTTCTCAAACCAAGAGAGTAACCTTGCATAAAGTTGTGGATCCATGAATGAGAATGAAGGCCTTATTTTATAGATTTTGTTGATGAGAGATTGGCCAAGATGGTGAATGTGGGACTAAAGATCCTCTAATGAGAAGATGACACTTGTCAAATGGTGAGTGGTCAATGGTTGTGCAAGATTAGGGAAATGTGCCCATGAGAGGGAGAATTTGAATTCAAATTTGCAATAAATTTTGAGAGGGGGACAAGAAAAACAGCAATAAATGGTTGGTGGGACAACCAACTGCCTCTTGAATTCAAAATTGAGGAATATCTCTTATAAATGCCATGTTGATGGAAAATCTGATTTAATAAATCAATAAATTGATTTATATGTGCAAGTGGCTAGATCTAGATAATGCAAGTGGATGGGATTAACATTTAACTGTGGCTAGATTGATGATGATTATGCTGATTTAATGTTGGATGAAGTGAGTTGACTTTTAAGACTTTGATATTTGATTTATTTAAACAAAAATTACGGAATATGATTTAGGATTTACTCTAGTTCGAAGTCCGATTTATTTAATTAAATGATGATGCAAGATGAAGGTTACCATTAATTTTACTTGATAAATGACCTAGGAAATGAGATTATTTAATGAATGGATGAAAGTGATGTTCAATACAACATCTAATTTGATCAATCCGGACGAATGTATAATGTTAATTTTGCATGTCTATAGTCACATATATTGTATATATTATAATATTATAATGATGTTAAAATTATATATTAGATATTATATATATGTTACATATGTATTATATAGTATATATTATAATATTGTTAAATTAATAATATAATATAATAAAAATATATTATTTATTTGAATTTGCTATTAGATTATTTTATATTTGGAATTTAGTAATGGAAAACATAAAATAGACAAGCCAAGTTAAAATGATTTCATATTGGTAACATAGGAGACAAAAATTAAGAGAAAATATGTTATTCTAAATTATAAAAAATAAAACTATATGCTACTTATATAACACTATTTTTTCATAAAGTGACTATTTAAATTTCAAATAAAAACATAAATATTAAAATATATAACATAAATTTTAATTTATTTTAAAATATAAAAATCTAATTAAAATGTGGTAATTTGTTTTTTAGAGTTTAGACTTAGATTTCTATTTTTCCTATTTTTATTATTTTGATCTTCCATGCTTACATTAACCATAATTCATTGATACATAGGAGAGATAAATTTTTTTTTTTTGATTAATCAAAAAAGGTAAGTTTTAAAGATTGAATAAATTAAAAATCATAATAAAAGATTGATTCAAGAAGAAAAATTATTAAAATTAAAATTATTTATATTAATAATTAAAATATAAGATAATAAAAAATTAAAGGAGTTGAGAATTTTAAACTTAATTATTATAGTGGATGTCTTAAACAATTATTCTTTTGGAAATATCAAAACTAAGAATGAAACCAACATAAAATTTTAATAAAATATATTTCAATAAAATGATGTGTACACTAAGTTGAAGCATTTATATTGCTAGTCAAATAGTATGTAGGGAAAATGAAAACTAAGAGATAAAAATATTTCACAAATAAAAATATATACTATCTATAGCAACAATTTTTTGGGGGCTAGAAATTTATAAATTATAGGTTGAATGGTAAGGCTAACAATTTTTGTTGTGGTTTGTATTTTTCTTCTATGCTTTGTTTGTGCTAGGTTGTTGCCCATATGTCTTTCACTCTCTTTGTTTATGCTTGTGTTTCTCCTTTAGTTGTTTAGTTGTTTTGTATTGAGGTGTCTATGCTTTTTCTAAACAAACCATTTAAAATTAAATTATATCAGTAGTCAAATGCTATGCAAAAACAATAAATAAATAAATAAATAAAAAAGTCTTAATTTTGTAAAATTGGAAAACTCCACTATTATAATGATGAGTTTGTTTATATTAAAAATAAAGGTAAAGATCACATGAATTATCTCACACTTAAAAAATTGGAAAACATCCTAATTTATAGCAACACATTTTTGCACTTATTAAATAGTGACTATTAAAATTCCTAATAAAATAAATAAATATTATAGTATAACATAATAGCTCAAATTCTAATTAATTTAAAAATATCAAAATATAATTAAAAGAATAAAAATAATTACCACTGTATACCACTAACCTAAAATAATGAAAAAAGAGATAAAAAGTCTTACTTTGTAAAATTGGAAAGTCATTAAGTCAAACTGCATCTTATAGAAACTAAAAATATATACCTTTACTTGGTAAAATTGAAAAACCTAATTATTATATTAGCACATTTTTTATGTATTAAGAATGTAGAAATTATTATTTAAAAAAATATTACTTATTAAAAATTTAACTCTTTTTAATTAAAACAATGAAAAGAATAGTCAATTTATAACACTAATCTAAAAGAATGTAAAAAAAAAATCTAAATTATATATAAAATATAAGTATAAATTTAATGAATAGGTTGAATGATAAGATTAGCCATAACATCTAAAAATTAAGGAAGTTATTAAAAAAGACTAAAATTTAAATATAAATTTGTTGATTAAACTATAATCTTCTTAAAAATTAAAAATATTAATATCAATATAATTTAACTATTTTAATTTAAAAATATTTTAAATTAATATAAAGTATGATTTGTTACAATATATATAAGAAATTAATAGATGAATATTAAGTATGATTTGTTAAAATGTAGGATTTTACAAGTGATAAGATTAATAGATAAATACTAAGTATGATTTGTTACTATGCAGGATTACCCACCATTCCATAATAATCGTTAATGGAAGTAATGGAAGTGCCAAAATCGCTTATATCAGGTGAAAATTGTGTACCAATTAGATTCAAGAGAATTGATTTTTGAAATATATTTTGTTATATAATAGATTGAAAAAATTCAAATAGAAAAATTATTCAAGTTCTCATTGGTTAAAGTGAGAGTTATTAATAACTAGTTAAATTCTAGTGGTGCCTATAGTTAATATTCACAAATTCTATCATATTTGTTTCAGAAATAATTCACCTTCTATTTACAACTTATATTAATTACTATATGTTAGTTTGTGAAATAAAAAATGTTAACTAATTAATAATTAATAAGGAAATAAATAACTTTATTATATTAATTAAATAAATAGTCTAAATTTAAAGATTTTTTTCTTCTCATTTAAATTAAAAAAAATGTTTAGTTTTAGCCAAGTTTAAATTTTCATATCGAATGTAAATGTTCATATTAAATATTTTAATATATATATAATAAATTTAAATATTTTGTAAAGACAACATATATATTTTTATATTATATAATAATTTTTTTTTAACATAATTAATAATAAAATTAAAATTTTATTAATTTTTTATTAGTAACAGTGGCCATCAGTCTCACATGGATTTATGTACACCGAATATATTTTAAACATTTATATTGAATTAAAATAAATAAATAAATATATATATATAATTATTATATTTATATATGTATTAATTAGTAATATATATATTTATAACTATATAAATTAAAATTGACATGATTCCCTTTTTTATATTAATATTTGAATAAAAATATTATCATAAAATATTAAACTTTAATTTATTGAAGTAATGAAATGTATATGATTTTAAAAATTGTAAATAAATTGATTGAGTAAAATAATTTAGAGGAAATAATATAAAGAAAAATTATTTTAATTATTAGATTGTTTTTTTTATAAGAAAAACATAATTTCCTTCAAGATCTTTTCATAAGAATATGGGTTTGAGCCACATAAAATTATTTTAGAAAAAAAACTATCTTCAAAATAAATTTTAATTTTCAAAGAACATAAAAATTAAATATATGCATTTTAATATTTGAGTCAAATATAGATTTTTAAGAAATATTTGTTTTATATATTTTTTTTTTTTTTTCCTCTACTTGTTAAGTAGGAAAGCATAACTAGCTATGCATATTCATCTCAATTCCTTTCAACCTTATAAGTTAATATTCAAGTAGATACCTACTTATCAATTAGGAAAACCTGACAAACTGTGCAGATTGTTTGTAACTATGTTTACCTCAACAAACTCTTTCTATTCCTCTCAATTCCTTTCATCCACACATGTTCATTCTAAACTATAAAAAATAAACTACCTCATCCTCAAAAAATTTTGGCTACACAACAAGTACAATTACGTTTCTTAATCTATAACATCATGTAATATTATAATCTTATCAAAATATTATCTTTTGACAACTCAAGCATGATCATCCTTAAATAAATTGTTTCAAAAATTTATATCTATTGGATAACATAGTGAATTTGAGCAACTTAGTTTTCCCTAGATTTTGAAAGCAATTATAGTAGCATTGAGCTTACATACCAGAATGTTGTATTATGACTAAAACAATATTTTTCCTTTAGATGGACTTGACAACATATGTAGAGAAGCATGAATTTGTTTTCGGTGTAGTCCTAGATGAGCATGTCACAAATGATGATGTGAACTAATGTACCCATGCCATTGTTCTCATTTGGAGTAAAATCATTATATCATGCTTATAAGTATCCTTGATTATGTCTATCAATAGATTGCCTAATCTCCATTGAGAATGTCATAATCTAAAAATATTGTTAGGTGAATGGCATAATCTATAAAAGGGGTTAGATATTACTATTATTAACACCTAGAGTTTTCACATGGTACACCACTATTGTAGTCGATGTAATACAAATTTGGTCGGAACATTTATCTCTCTTAATGGTGTCAGAAGTTCTATCTTAATGTTGATGACTAAAAGCAAACTAGATGTTGAAAGAGTGCTGGTTAAACTTGAATTTTTATGGTATGTCATACTTCTATGGTTTGAATTAGTGTTATGATTAGGTTCAAGTTCAAGTTATAGTTAGGGTTTATTTAGGCTTATTTTGGTTAATCTTACAATTGGGGTTTAACTAGAATGCTAATTGAACCCTAATTTAACCCCTACAACAAGGTTCAATTAGAGTCGGGGTTCGAGTTCAATTAGGGTTAGGGTTGGCATTCAATTGGTGTTATGATTGGGAATCAAGTTCAGTTAGGGTTCAATTAGGCTTATTTTAGTTCAGTTTACAATTAAGGTTTAATTAGAGTTAGGTTTATGGTTCAATTAGGGTTAAGGTTAGGGTTCATTTAGATTAAGGTTCAAGTAGGGTTCAATTAGGATTTAATTAGGGTTATGATTTTTTTTTTAAATAGGGTTAGGGTTAATGTTAAGTTAGGATTAACATTATTAATCTAGAATAAAACTTGAAGCTAAGGTTAGAGCTATGGTAAGTGGTAGAGTTAGGCTTAAATTAGGGTTTAATAAAGGGTAGGGTACAATAAGGGTATAATAATATTGGTTAATTTTTAAGTCATGACCATGCTAGATGCCAATTTGGTTTAAAAAACCCCTTGTTGAAGCCCACAAGACATTTATTTCTATATACCTTAGATATTGTTCATATTTATTATCCTTGTGTTTGACCTCATGAGAATGCTTCAGAGTAAAGTACACCTTGCAAATCCACCTACACCAGGAGAACCATTCAATCTCAAAATTTTACTATTATTCTAAAATGATTATCAAATTGGATATGTCCAAAGCCTTTAATAAGTTGACTTGGAAACTTCTATACTGCATATACCTCTTGTCAACTTCAACTAGGGGAGTACTAATTGCATAATGAATTGTCTTCTTTTTCAATTCAATTAATCATCCCCCATAGGGTCTTCTTCATAAATTAGGGGATTAAGTTAAAGAGACCCATTATCATGTTTTTTTTCCATCAAAATGGTAGATGCCCTTAGTGTAGAACTTATACTACCTAGTATGTTACAAAAATTTACATGACTTCCAATTCTAGCAGCACAAGCCAGTACATAGTGTTTGTAGATGTTACCTGACTTACAAGATAGATGAGTTTCTAGAGGATATGCAAATAAAGACAACTTTTCAATTTGTTTTAGTGTCCAGTGTGGAGTATCTAAAATTTATTGTTAATTATGAATCTCACATTGACATATATCATTGAACTAAGATTGATACTACTGTTCTGATTCATTGGCGATAATTATTGGATCAGTGTGAAAAATATAGAGATTTGTGTTTGATTGCAAAGAGTTATCTCTTGTGATTTATCAACAAATTATTATTTCTATTCATGGGCTTCTTACAGAAGACAATATATTTATGCATTTCTTGTAGAGTCTATTCTAATTGATCATAATAAAAAAACTTCTAATTTTGAAAATAATATAACATAGAACCAAATAGCAGTGAAAATCCCAAACAAAGATTGTCAAGGGTGTATCTCATTTGGTTTTTATTTAATCTTTCTCTTTATGTCTACAATTTCTTGAAGTTTTTCTGATCATCCAAATAATTTAACGTTGATGGATATGTAACACATTTAGTTCATTCATGCCCTAGTTCATCATATTTGGCGACATGCCATCTAGAGATGACCTTAAATTTGGTTATACTTATCCAAGAATAGTGATAATGAACAAAATTTAAATGAGACAAGAGATTTGGAAGCTAAGGGTATACATCAATGTCTAAGTTAAACAATTAATACCCTAGATAAACATCAGTTCACACAGTGATGAGTCTATAGTACGTAGTTGTGATTCTAGATAGTAGGCGAGCCAAATTTGGTTCATGGTGATTGGTTGAAACCTGGTGCAATACTAATTGATCTTGGCTTAAATGCAGTAGAGGTACGACACCTTCTAACTGCCTTTTTCAAAAAAAGTTTGTAAGTAAAATATGGTTAATATATAGCAAATTAAAATTCGATTATTGGCATGGTGTGTTGTTGGTTTTATAGGTGGCATTGTTGTTCTTTCCACAAAGGTTCAAACTGTTGGGAGACAATTGTTGAATGGTTTGTATCCGGTTCACTCCAGGTCAAGCGTTTACCTTGAATAAAAAAAAATATATATAGCAAATTAAAACTATTGCTTCTACTTTTGTATGATCCTAGTGCTAAAAGAGAATACCAATTAGTTGGTCATGTTTCCTATGAAGAGGATTCAAGAATAACTTCATCAATTAATCCTCTACGTTGTGGTCTTGGTCTAATGAATATTGCAATGCTTTTGTCCACTACTCTACAATCAACGAAATGACCATATGGGTTCAATTGAGATTTGTGATGTTTGATCCAGGCCTTTTGCAATACACAACAAATACAAACAAAACTATTCTAAAACTTTATGGCAGGAACTTCGCTGCTCTGGAGCTCTTGTTATATTATAACATTCATAACTTAAACCTTTTTATACACAATGTCAAGTTAAGTATAAATTGTATAGAGTTTAGATTTGCTATATCTCTCATATATCAACATAGGTAAATTTAAAATATTTTAAATTATATAATTTCAAAAAAAAATTGAATGAATTTATAGAAGATTATTTTTATTAAAGTGATAGAATCTAATCCCAATACTAACATTAATTATAAGTCTAATACCAACCCCAACCCTAAGGCATGCTTGCTAATTAGCTTCAAACTAACTCTAGTACATCCAACCTAAACGCCTTCTGATTCTAAAACCATTAGCCAAACCCTATGGTGAAGACAACCTAACCTAATACTAGCAGATTTTACTAATTGAACCCTAGCGCTAGCTTTAAGCTCTATCATAGAGACAATCTTTGCACAACCCTAACTCTAATCCTAATGCAGAATCTATACCTAGGTACGGGTAAAAGTCTAACCCCTATTTGAACTTAATTTGAACTCATGTTTGGGGTTGGGGTTCAATTAAAGGTTAGGATTGAATTAATTATATGGTTATGATTGGGGTCAAAGTTCAAATAGGATTATGGTGGGTTTAATTCAAAGACATTTATTCACTTGGGTTTAGGTTCAATGAAAATGAAACTAGTTGTCAATTATTTAGGGTTATAATTCAATAGGGGTTTAGTGGGTTAGGGTTAAGGAGTCTTAAGTGGGAGCTAGAGTTGTAGTTAGGGTTCAATTAAAGGTAGGGTTGTGTCTATTTTAGGGTTAGGGTTCAATTAGAGTTCTCTAGGGTTTGATACAATTAGGGTTACGATTATAATTCAATTAGTGTTAGAGTTAGGGTTATAATATGAGTTCAATCAGGTTAGGGTCAAGGTTTAATTAGTGTTAGAGTTAGGGTTGCAATAATAAAATTTTCCATAATGATATGGAAAGGCATTCAATTGGATTCATATACAAATGCACAAATAAGAATTGGTAATTAAGAATTCTCTAGAACTAAAAAAAAAAAAAAAAATACAATCCTTAGCTTAATCATTTTGTTCTTGTTAGGGTTGGGATACAAATTTAATGGGTCCAATTGAGACTTACGAAATAAAACCCTGTGGAGGAAATAAAGCATTAAAATCAAAGTTGGGTTTTAATTTTAATCTGGTGACGTAAGCCTAAGCCATTAACTCTAGTGGTCAAGTCACTGACGGCTTAGCCAAAGCCTTTCATTAAATACTAGCTGTGCAATGTGTAGGTTTTCTAGATTACGAGATATGGGAGAAAGTCTACGATGGGTACCGCCAACTCACAAACCTAAGGTGTCACCCTATTATTTGGTACGAGGTCAACAAAAGGCAGATGTGTGTCTTGTATGGCATGTGGGGCCCAATCTCCACTATTGATCTCATAACCCATGGTTTTAGATGGACAACCAAGATCAAAAGCTAATGTAAATCTACGTTGTTTCTGGGCAGAGGGAAGATGAGGTTGGTGAAGCATTAATGAATTATTCCTTTGCTTGTGTAGACAAATTCGATCTCAATCGTGTGAAGATGTTGTTGTTGGAAATCATGAAGGGTGATCTTTGGATTCTCATGTAGCTCTAGTTAAACAGTGATAGTACATACGCCACCAAATTGCCATGTTTGCACATGCATGTTTACTAAGAATTGATGAAGGTTGCCATTACCTCGCACAATAAATAGAAGAGGAATTTACTACTAATAGTGCCATTCTTGTAGCCGTTAGAGCACTTTGTGGGTTTAGTCTAATTAAGTTTGAGTGCTTGTCTGAGAAGAGAAAATGAGTAAGTCAGTAAGGAGGTCTATTCGTTTGAGCTCACAAAAGCTTGGTCCTACTATTCAGGAAGGTACTTTCATTGACAAGCCCAGGCTTATGCCCACTAGATGCAGTAGAAGGTTGCAATTCTAGGACGTTGCTGCTCAACTAGTAGATGACAAAGGCAAGCAGTCGACGGTGTGCTCCATTACTAGTGTTGGTAGGAAAATAAGGCATGGGTGGCATGGCTCCTCTGGATGCCAACACTCACCCATTGACCTTATGAGCAACACTTTTGATGATGTAACAAAGACCGACTCGGACTACTGTCAGTATTTAACTCTCTTCAATCACGGTATGTTCTCTGATGACGAAGAGATAGTTGTGGTGCCATTGGTTGTTAAAACCCCAAGCGGACCGACTCGAACCATATTGGGCAAGGACAAGAAAGAAGACGAGGCTGAGAGTCTACCGTATTGGGAAACAACTAGAAGTGGGTGTGTATACCAGGGTCAGAGTGTTGGTAAGGGAATGGTGGCAGGTAAATAAGAAGTTGCTGTGGTGCCTTTGTGGCAATTTGGTTTCCTGGCATTTTTGCGTGGATAGAGACAAGGGGATTTTGATGACAATTTGTGTTCCCTTTTCTTTTAGGTTTCCCCAGTTTGTGCACTAGGATTTTGATGACAATTTGTGTTCCCTTTTCTTTTAGATTTCCCCAGTTTGTGCGCCACTATGTTTTGCAGATTCAACATGTGGGAAGTTTTGAAATGAAATTCAAATGCAATGGAGATTTTGTTCAAATTAAAACCCCAGGTGGACCGACTCGAACCATATTGGGCAACAACTTCGGCGGTGATGTATACAGTCACGAGGTGTTGGTAAAGGGTGGCGGTAAATAAAAGTTGTTATGGTTGCCGTGGAAATTTGGTTGCACGGTTTTTCGTGGATGCGCTGACAAAGGAGTTTGATGACAATTTGTGTTCCCCTATTCTTTTCCCATTCACCCTAGTCCATGTACTATTTTTGATTTAAACATGTGGGAAGTTTGAAATGGGGGGTATTCAAATGCAATGGAGATTTTGTTCAAATGAAATTTTTTGGTGAAATTACATTTAAGCCCGAAGCTTGTTGCTCCCTTGTCATATAAAAGGAAATTCAAGGCTCATTTGTAGGGAGAGAACTAATGACAACTCTAGCTAGGTTTTGAGTTGAATATATGGGTAGAAATATATCTATCCTCGATGAGGAAATTGATATCTGTGGTGCGTGGTATTTAAAACCAAATTGAATGAATGAATATATATAGCCTATTTTGGTTTGGATGAATATATACAAATTATCTTAAATTGTATGCAGATATGACTTATAAGCATGAATAAACATATAATTCTAATATATTTTCTCTCCTTATGTGGATTTGAGTGAATTTTGAATGAAATGTTAATGAAGTTGTCATTCTTCTTTTGAGAATTTGTTCAATTGTGTTATCTTGTGAGGCTTGTGTTATCTTCATTTAGATCCCTAGATGGTCAATAAATGTCTCAAAGTATTGCTTTGGTTCATATCCATGTCTGAGAAACCGAACTAGTGTGCAAATATAAATCTATACCATAAGAATCAACTAGCAAATAATTGATGTTTAGAATTTAGTTGTGTTGATCTTCTAATATTTGAACTTCAATATAGATAGAAAGTGTTTAGTAACATTTTTAGGGAATGTGCTAAATTGTGAGGATTTTGTTCTCCTCAATTAGAGCCCTATGAAATCCAATTCCACTGACATAGGAATAATGAATTAGAGAACATGATGATAAATTAGAGACATGATGATATATGTTATGTGAGAAAATGTTATTACATTTCTCTCAATGAAAATGTTCTTTTGATAAATCCTCATTGTCCTAATAATCTTTGATCATTTTAAATGTAGGAAATGAGATTTTATTTAAGTAAAATACAACATGCACAAATCAAGATAAACATGCATTAGGTAAAGCTCACAATATTGATTAATTGGGAGGGGTGTTGTCAAAGATTTAAGTGAATTTAAATTATAAAATGTGTAGAAGTTGATAATTACCTCGTCAAGTTTGCACTAGTATAGATCTTATGCAAGGTAGGGTAATGTCATGAGATTAATTCACACAAGAATATCACACTTGTAGACTCGTTATTGAACAAAGGACAATCTATTCAAAGTTTACCAAAAATAGTAATGAAAAGGGCATGAATAAATATTTTTTCTCTAAGATTGATGTGCATGTGAACTTCTAGTATGGTGTATGTTAAAGTAAACAAGATATCAATGAGGAAACTATTTAAGTAATTTTAAATACTAAAAGATATAGATTTACTTAAAAAATATATAGTTTACAATTATATTCTCCTTCCAATAGTAACTCCACAAAAAGCATACAAAATTTAAAAAATATGTAATGAATAACATATATCAAAAATTTAAAATAAATATGATTTTTTTTTTGTTTAGTTATGTTTTTGTATCAATTTATATATATACATATATATATATATATATATATATATATATATATATATATATATATATATATATATATATATTATTACTAAATTCTAGATAAATTCTTATTTTTCAGTATTTGGAGATCATTATTTACTTCTTTTTTTTTCCCCTCAATTTCCTTATATAATATTACACCTCTTTCAATGCAAAAGAGTCCATATCTAATCACTTGCTCAACCTAGATTTCATAGGCTTTTCCAAATGACATATTTGTTAAACCTTTCAATCACACAATTATCAATACATAATATCTCTAAATCATCAAAAACCAAAGGTCCATCTAATGCATGTTAAAATATTTAAATTATTTTTAATATAAGAGTTAATGTTGCTAAAAATTAATTGATGGGATCTTGCTAAAAATTCTCTATCAATTGAAAATATAGGTTCCAATGTTACCAACTCAAGGTCCCCTATTCTGGGTTGTGCAGAGAAAAGAGCTTGCTGATGGAAGGGAGATCAAAAATTGCTTCAATAGATTTTATCTCATTTAATCTCAATTTATGAGTCCTTGAATGAAGGGAGTTGGTGAATTCAAACATAATTTGAGAAAATTGTAAAATTAAGAGATTCATAGGACAAAGTTGGGGCTAAAATAAATTGGCTAAAATGGAGATAAAGAGGCTTTGTTCTTCTTTAATTATATAAAGGAGAAAAATGCTAGGGAAGAAATTGGATCAATCTAGGTGAATAATCAACATATAAATGGTCTTTCTTTGGTTATAAATGAATTTCAATCTTTCTATTAAAATATTTTCTTTGTTGAAGATAGAAATGTGGACTATAAAAGATCCCAAGATCATTGTGCACAAGTCATCCCTAGGAAAATCAAAGAGGAAGACAATTATTGGCCTACTAGAGATATAGAGTAAGGATGAGATTGTAAAGGATATTAGAATATATAAAAAGGATAAATCTCCAAGTATAGATGGGCTTGCTACAATTTTATAAAAAAAAATTAACTAGATTAGGGTTGGGGTTAAGGTTCAATTAGGATAAGAATTAGTGTTAGGGTTAGGATTAGAGTTCAACTATAGTTCAAAGTTAGGGTTATGGTACAATTAGGACTACTATTCAATAATTTTTCCCTTAGGGTTATGATTAGAGTTATGAATCTATAATTAGGGTTCAATTAGGGTTCAATTAATGTTCACTTAGGGTTTCTTTCTTGGGAGAAGTTTATTGTATGGTAAATGTGTATTTTATAAAATTAATATGTCAAGAATTAGTTGTAGATAATAGTACATGTGATTTTTCATATGGTATTAAATTGTAGATTAAAATTGATAATAGATTCCCTTCCTTATTTTGCATTGTAAGCTACCATAATATATGGCCTTCAAATCCTATTCATATTTTGAGCTTTTCTAAACTATACAACACGACATCCAACAAATAAATTTGTTATGCATTTTTTCCAAGCACAAATCCTTAGAATTCTTAATGTGTTACTTAGGTTAATTGTTTATTACAATAAATAAATACACACTAATATATATATTATGGATTTGAGGGAAAATATTAAAATATTTATATATATAGAAAAATTTAAATGCAAGGGATTCAAGTACATACCTTTGCTTTTGTTAATGTTGATGAAGATACAAATGTTGATGAAGTTCCAAATTTGATGACATGATCTTCCTAAAAAACTAGAATATCTTTGCTCTATGTGGCACTTGAAATTTTCTACAAAACTATAACTCTACCTCAGATTTGTGACTTTGGACCTATTTTGCATCAATAAATATGAGCTTTGACACATGCCTCCTAATCTAGCATACAATATGTACTTAAATGCTCAAAATAGTTGGGAGTAGTGTTGAGATTGGTGGATCTTTAAGGGAAGGGTCAATGCTTCCTGCTATCTCTCCCTATAGATAGAGGTAGAGATAGATATAGAATGAGAGAGAGGCAAAGGGATAAAAATAGATAGAGATATAAGAGAGAGATAGATGGAGAAATAAATATATAGAGATAGAGAGATAGAGGGGGATATATATATATATATATAGAGAGAGAGAATATGGAAAGATGAATTTATAAGGAGATATAGGGGAGAGAGAGATAAGTAGAGAAAGATATTAATATTTTATTTTTTGAAAAATATGTAATTTTTTAACCATTTTCCTATATGTTTAGTATTAAGATTTTTACATCTTTTAACAATTCAATATATAATACAAATAAAATATAGTTAATAATTTAATTAACTAGCATACCTATATTAATTAATAATATATGTAAAACACGTCGAGAGTTATCTTTATCAAGATGCCTATTGACTTGAAAAAATGCTTACATTTTCATGAATATGAATTTGGAAAGCAATCAATTTGATTTCATTATTGTTTGTTTCATTGTTTATCTCAATTCCCATATATAAGGGTACACAATGAAATTTGAAATCATACCAACTTGTCTATAACAACAATCAACCAAGAACAATAAATTTAAAAGCAAAAATGTTCATCAATCATTAGATTTAGTATTGACAGCATCAGAGAAGTATATCATGACAAAATGGCATTAACTAACTTAGATATATCTGTTGAAAAGGACCTTTTGTATAATGTGCTTGAAAACTTAACATCATCTTATTTTTTCATGCTTCAAATGTTCAATTCTTTTGTTGTTACACCCATAATTTCTTAAGCACTTCTTCAAAAGTTGTAATCCAATTGAATGAAGTATGGTCTTGCACTTTGAATTGAAGTATATATTTATAATCACATTCAGGGAAAGTTTTATCACATCTTCCACAATACCACTGACCATTTTCATTAGTGTTTACCTTCTTTTTACAGTGCCCATCTCCAATTTTCAAGGGGCATGTTGTATAACAAAAAAATTATACCTTAATGAAAGATAAGGTAGCTTTTATCAC
>VDFB02152335.1:0-108812 GCA_007258455.2 Sequoia sempervirens
TCTAGGACCAAGTGGAAACAAATGAAGAACAATATCCAAAGTCAAAATGGTGTGACAACAACTATTATGGGGTTGTCATCAAAGAGGAGATGAACATCTTCAGGTGTGTCCTCTAAGTCTACAAAATGGGACCCACAAAACAGACTTATAATATTTGTCAAGTGCTGATCTCAATGTTGAAATTTGGGAGACAATGATGTACCTATTGCAAAGAATCATTCAAAACAAGTGATTGAGACAATGTGATCTCAATCAATGTCATCCAACTATACTAGCCATCCCATGATGATGTGTCCATTCAATATTTATGAATATGAACACTTGGAGATGAATCTGCCAATGTTAGAATGTGAGAGTCCTCAACCTTAGGATAGTGATTCAAAGATAAAGAAGATAAAACATTTGAATTTATATTAGGATTTGTAAAAACCATAGGATCAATGGATATCTCTATATGATGAGCATCAAAAGAAGCCTCAATGTCATCACAACTATCAAGACTTGCCAAGTAATTAAGCTGCTCTTTTGTATCATTGCCATATGGTAGGTTATCACAATCATCAAGGGGCACAATAATGTCCATAATAGGATCTGTAGGGAATGGAGAGTGACGTGTGTCTCCATAGATCTCCCAAATTCTAGTCCAAAGAGTGTGTGGGGCACTCAATATGTGAGTTGGTACATAGTGTAAAAATCACCACTACTACCAATCAATCCTAGAACATGATCAATTTTGTTTCCCCATACTATCTTCTAATTATGTGTACTTGGTCTAAGGACAAGTCCATAAAGATGTGGCAAGAGATGGAGCGACTTGAGATGTTTCAGGATGTCATTATGCCAAGATTTATGGTTCCTTTTTCTCAAGGTGATTGCGAAAGGATGAATTGAAAAATCCATGATTTTATAATGATAGACTCCTCATATACTAATTAGAGATCAAACATGTGAAATTGGAACCCTCACAACATAAAAATGGCCCCATATTTTGCAAAATATCCAAAATACAAGTCAAAACAAAAAAACTAACTTCAAACTAAAATAACAGGTACTTGGGGTAAAATTAAGAGAAACTAGATAGATGGATGTGGAGTACATGAAACCAACTTTCCAATGCCTATTTGTTTGTGAAAATCCTAGTGGCTGAAATGGGTAGTGGTGTCCAAGGGAAGTGGCGTTGTTAGAGGGAGGCAGTGTTTTGGCTAAGATGTTGGCTAGTTTGGCACTTCATGGTGTTAGTTTTAGGATCAGAAATGTAAGCAATAAAAAATGCAACACAATGAACAATGAACACAAGATACCCTGGGAAAACCCTCCTTTTTAAGGGAGAAAAACCCAGCCACAAATATATACTTATATATTGAATGAAAGAACAACAAATTTGCTTTACAATTTGGCCAAACACTAGGCCGATCTGATGCAAAGATTATAGCACCTCTCTAGATGCAAATATACAAGCAATAAAGAATATCGATCTCCTTGAAGCAAGTATCAATCTGCTGTATGAAGGCGAAATACTGCTGGAAATATGCGAATTTAGAATAATAATTGATCATGTAAGAATGAGCACCGCCTTCTTTATATACAAGGTGATATGGCTTCTATCAAACAAGACGTCTTTTCATTGTTTGAATGGTCGGCCTCAAGCAATGCGTCTCTTTAGTCAGCCTTATTTTGAATAAAATAAAATATAAAATATTGTTTGAAAGAGAGGCGTCACTTCACCAAAGTCGGCCTCTTGGATATATTTCAAATTTATAGGAGAAAGAAATCTCCCGCCGCTACTTACATCAATACTCCCTCTTAGCTAGGGAGATATCTTTCCAGATATCCATGTCATGGAGTCTCTCAACATGACACCTACAATGGCTACACCCATTTGTGGAAAAGAGTTCATCACGGAGACTTAATGTGATATCGTTATGGAGTCACTCAACATGACGTCCACCATGGCTACTCCCATGTGTGGAAAGGAACATGTGCACAAGTGCCCATCACGGAGTCACTCAACGTGATGTCGTCATGGAGTCTCTCAACATAACGTCCGCCATGGCTACTCCCATGTGTGGAAAAAACACAAGTACAAATGATTCATCTCGGAGTCTCAACTTGATGTCGTCATGGAGTCTGTCAACATGACGTGTCATCTCAGTCTTAGAGATGAACAAGGGCTCGCACCTCATATTTCTCCGTCTTAGAGACATACACTACAAGGGCTTTCACCTCATATTTCTCTGTCACAGAGAAATATAGACTACAAGGGATTTCACCTCATACTTCTCCATCACAGAGAAATATACACCACAAGGGCTTTCACCTCATACTTCTCCATTACAGAGAAATATACATTACAACAAGTCTTCATGATGATGTGACTCCCTCTGAAGCTGGCATCAACCTCCTGACCTCCTCGTCCAAGGTTGCCTCCGTTGGTATGTCAGACTCCCTTTGAATGTTATTTCCTCCTCTTCGAAGAAACTGATTGATTTTAGAATAAGAAACCTTATAAATTGACTTGAGAACTTGGCTCCTTCTGAGATGTCCCTATGTCAATTTCTGTAGTAGAAACATGTTGAGTAGACCTTAATTTGCAATCTCGAGCAAAGTGACCATACTTGTCACACCTATAACATTGAATGTGAGAGAAATCCTTCTTCTTCTTCGGTTCTAGGGCAGAATTTGGTTCTCTGTCTCTATTCCTCTTTCTCTAGAAGTATGTGTAGCAAGGACTTGATTTTCTACATCATGATAGTTTTGCCCAATTCCTTTTGCTGCCAACTTGGACTCTTCTTGAATACAATCAGTTTGAAGACAATCAAACATGGGCAACTTAGATCTCCCACTGATGCTTTGAATAAAGGGTTCCCAAGATTGAGGAAGACCATTTAGTGCCAACATAACAAGATCTTTGTCTGCAACTATATCTCCAATGGTGCTCAACCGATCTCTCAAATCAGCAATCTTCATAAAGAATGAGATGACTGAATCATCTTTAGCTAGTTTTACATGGTGAAGTTGTTGTCTCAAAGCAAGGGCCCTGCTGGTGTTGTTGATCTCATACCAATCCTTTTAGAGTATCAAACATTTCTATAGCTGTCTTCAACTTGGAGATGATCGATACTAGGTGATCCATCACAGAGTCTATCATGATCTTTCTAGCCTTCATGCCATTTTTCTTCCACTAGATTTTCTCAGTATCATTGGAAGGCTCGGGCATATCACTTTCCACAAAATCAAGAAGATCGTTTTCCTCTAATGCAATGAGTACCTTGGGTTTCCAAGAGTTGAAGTTTGTGGCTCCATCAAGTGTATCTTCTACCTTGACATTGATCACCATCTTCTTTTTCCGCACAAATTCACTTTCAAGGATCTGCCCTTAGGTCTGAAATAATTTGCAACCTTTTGCCTTCAAGATCTGCCCTAGATGAAAAGTTGACTTACTGCTTAACAAATCTGATCAAATCTTTTCTTAGACCCGCTCTAATACCATGTTAGTTTTAGGATCAGATATGTAAGCAATAAAAAATGCAACACAATGAACAATGAACACAACAAGATGCCCTGGGAAAACCCTCCTTGAGGGAGAACAACCCAGCCACAAATATATCACTTATATATTGAATGAAAAAACAACAAATTTGCTTTACAATTTGGCCAAACACTAGGCCGATCTGACACAAAGATTATAGCACCTCTCTAGATGCAAATATACAAGCAATAAAGAATATTGATCTCCTTGAAGCAGTATTGATCTGCTGTATGAAGGCGAACTACTGCTGGAAGTATGCGAACTTGTCTTTAGAATAATAATTGATCATGTAAGAATGAGCATCGCCTTCTTTATATACAAGGTGATATGGCTTCTATCAAACATGACGTCTTTTCATTGTTTGAATGGTCGGCCTTATTTTGAATAAAATAAAATATAAAATATTGTTTGAAAGAGAGATGTCACTTCACCAAAGTCGGCCTCTTGGATATATTTCGAATTTATAGGAGAAAGAAATCTCCTGCCGCTACTTACATCAACACATGGTGGTGGGAGTCACCACACCACCTACTAGTTTTAATCCCTCTAGGGCTAGTAATGTCTAGAGGCTTAGCCCTATGTGACCAAGGGGCTATGGACCTTTGCTTTTTTGAATGACATCAGTCTTCTACAAAACTGTACTTGCAAAAAAAAACTCACTAAATAAAATTGTACAATAGCATAGGAATGATGTAGGAATATGCTTTAGAATCTATAGAACTTATTTCCAATAGGATTTGATGACCTACGACTAATGATCATAAGTTTGGTATGATGTGATGTATGGTTTGTATGGATATTTAACAAAAAAATTCTGCAAACCCTCTCAAAAAGGCCAAAAAAATTCCAACCCCAAACCCTATTGAGTTTTATGTTAATTTATTGATTTTTTGGGCCTTCTAGACCTAGTAATGGTGAGGTTTGTTTTTCACTAAGGTGCACCATGTGAAAGTTCTTTGGAAAAAGGTCTCCAAACAAGGGAAGTGAATTGTAGATCTGGAGCTTTGATACCATGTAAGAGTTCTAAAGCTCTAATACCATCTAATAATTGAGGAGCAACCTATAGGAGCAAAGGATCACCTACAACCAAAAGAACCTTCCACACAAGAGAGAAGCAATAGAAATGCTATGTAGCCATAGAATTGATTAGATGCATACAAAATGGTACAACGCATTATTCATGTACAAATGAGAGAACCATATATATACAAGAGTGCTCTTCTAAGATAAACTAAGATCATGACAATTTTTTTAATCATATGACATAAGACATAAAAAGTAAATGCCCTAAGTAAGCATAAGCATACAAGTGTAATTAGGAGCTAGAGCGTAACTTGTTAGGTAAAATGCCTTATTCACACCAACACCAACCACCATGTATGCCAATGCATTAGTAGTAATAATTTTAACTGCATTCTCTATCCCAAGCTCTAATACAACTTGTTCCAACATTAGCCTCCAAGTTTCTGCAATTCTTACTTTGTTAGAGGTATCATTTGACTTCAAGAAAACCATCTCACCATTTGAAGATGCCAAAAACTTGATAAGGGTGCAATTCTTTCCATTTGTCCACACATCTAAAAGAATAGTGCATCCAAATTTTCACCATTGTCTCTTTTGTTTTTTCAAATTAACTTTGCATCTTCAACAACATTTTAGAGCAACTTCCCACTTAAGTCTTATATAGAGGGCCGCCTTTTACCTTTTTCCTTGCAACTATCAATATTATCACTATATTTCTCTTAGTATGGGCTCTTTGCCACATTGAAGGGAAGGCTATAAAAATAGAAACTTGCACATGCCTTATCTGCTTCCTAGTGCATCTCCTTATTCCACATTGTACCATACAATGAATGCTGTGCTCCAAGTATGTTTCTAGGTACAAAAAAGCCTTGTGTCTACATTCTATTGGAACTGGATGTAATATCCTCAAATATTCTGCCCTGATTTTTCAGTTTAGGTTGTTTGACATTTTGTCAAACACTTGGCATGCATATGACTGAATTTTGATTTTTCTGAGTTTTGAGGTTTTGTTTGTTTGATTCTTGATGGATTTCAATGCCAAAATGATCATATAAAACATATAAATGATAGACAATGTTTGCATAAACTAATAACAAGAATTTCACATGCAATCTCCACTTTATTGACAATATATTAGATCTGAATACACTGATTATCAGGTCAGATACAGATGATATCAGACTGAAAATACTTATAAAATGTGTCTACAATATACAAGCAAACCATAGGATTGGTTTCACCACATACCCATTTGCTTGTTACTTCATTTAGGTTCAATATGATCGCATATATGGCAAGAAATTGCTGATGTAGATGCTCTCAAACCCTGATGTTAATGTCTGATGTATTTTCTGATAATAATGATGTAAATGGCTGCCAAAATAATCCTTAAACTCCTCCAAATGAAGGCGGCTAGGTCTAGGATTGGAGCAATGAAACCCTAGATTGATGTGATGTCAATACAATGCCAAATTTGACCACTAAACCCTTGGATTTGCAATCTGATATAAAACTGCAGAAATTTGAAACACAAATCTGCATATGATAAATGTTGTCAATGACCAAAAATTCCTTCCAAAGCAAAGCACTTCACTCCCAAACCCTAGCAATGCATTTGTAGATGAAAATATGCCAATATAACCTTCAGGTCTGAATTCTTTTGTCCTCAATCTGCAAATAAAACTTCAAACCCTAGTTGGAATGATAATTTCCTTCAAACCCTAGTTGGAATGATATTTTCCTTCGAACCCTAGCTTGTTGAAGCTCTTGTAATGTCCTGTTTTTGATTACATGGAGAAATATAATATTATTTTAATTATTTAATATTTTCCTTCAAATGTTAATTTATAATGAAATATTATTAATTAAATAATATTATATTTAAAGTGACTTATTAAATGCAGATTTAAAAATAAAGTCACAAATTGAAAATTTAATAGTAAAAAGGAAATTTGAATAGTCACAGAAAACCAAGAGGCAAGGAAAAGAAATAAAAGTTTTGAGGAGAGCTGATAGCAGGAGGCTTGGTTGATTGTTTTTTGGAGAAGCTTGGCTTTCTCGTAACTTGAGGATGAGAACCCTCATGTTTTCAGAATTGGATACAAACCCAGTTCTTATACTAGCAAAGTCATTCAGATTTTGCAATTGGTTTCAATCGGTTGGTTTCTTGAGAATTTTGTGCAAAAGGATTTTTTAATTACATATAGTCTTGCCAAACAAGACTAAATTTTTTGTATTGCTCATTGTCACCAATTTTGTGGTTATTACTTTGATAATTTGATCTGAGTCAGCTCATAAAATAATGAAAGGAAATCAAATTTCTAAAAAGATGATCTACAGATGTTTTAGCAGATAAAATAAGACGACAATTCATAAGAGGGATTTCACTAGCAAATGAACATATTGGAAATCCTATCTAACAGTTGATGTCGACAAGATTCATTCAGCATGATGCGAGTCATCACAAAGAAACTTTACGGTCTTTAGAATGTTTAAGATTCCAACCAGGAAAACACTAATGAAGGACAATTTGAGTGTTCGAGGTTTCGGGAACCAACAAAACGTTGAAGTGGAATCACTCAGGGGGTTGTTAAATATTCCTTGAGCTTGATATATATTTTAACTGAAGAATTTCTAAGCATTAAATAAATTCCCGTCGCCTTCAGAGAGGTCCAGAGAATTCACGCTTTGAGGAGCCGTGTATGGAAGGATAGCAAATGCGACTCAACAAAGGAATCAATATAAGCTATTTAAGCTATTGCTGTCAATTCTTAGAGTCTGGAAGAGATTTGTCGGATTATTATACAGGACGGCGATGTTTCCAGGAGATCATGAATAGTTATAAGAAATCAAATCATTGTCTATGGAGCCGCTAGAAATTGTTATCAAATATCGGGCTTTATCTGAAAGGCATCGATACCAAGAAAATTCGTGGTGGAATCAATCGTGAATTGAGCTCATTTCTCCAAGCATCATATTTCCAAGATGAACCATTGAAATAGCGAGAGTTATTGAATTGTTTGGAGAATAGGGGAAGTCAAATAGTTGTTTTGGAGCCATGAATAAATATCGCTGCCAGTTTGCATAGTCAGAATAGTTAAAGAAAAAGAAGAGGTGCGTAGTTCACTTCCAAAGCAGAAAACATTCAATGTGAAGTCGTTTTAATTCAAGAAGACTTGAGGTTTCTATATGCAGAAGTTATTGAGGGAGTATGAAGTCTTATCGGGTGATGCTTGATATTTCATGCCGCACCAATTAGAGGAAATCGTGGTATCTATATCTAAGCCTGCTAAAGAATGAAAATGCTGTGATCTGTTTGTCCTACATGATATGGCGTGGAGAAAGGGACAATTCAATGAAAATACTATTAGCGCTATATCTGTTTAAAAAAGAAGATTATATTGTGCCGCTAATTTGAAGAGTTGTTTAAATCAATCTAAGAGTCGGCCAAGGTTTCTAAGAGAGCAGCCCGGTTTATTTAAGAGCTGTGGAATTAAAACATCAATCTGAAGACTCGAATAAAGGGAATTGTAAGCTTTTCCAATATAATCCTATAAGGAGGAATTTATATTCAGTTATTGGAGGGTTGGTGTCATCGTTTCTATAATGAAGATTGGTGATTTCTTGGTCGAGTCTATGCTATTTGAATGTTAACTGGCTAGAGACTAACTCACGAGTATTGTGAAGATTAAGCGTTTTATAGCTGTGCAAATGAATGACTTAAAGCAACGTGTTGGTGCTACTACTATCCTCTCCAGGTCAAAAAATACAGAGTATTTACATTACCTTGAAAATTGTGTTCCCAGTATTTATATTTGCCGAGTTTAAAATATTTGTTGCTGGAAATATGCACAAAATATAACTTGGTATTGTAAATCTGTTGGAATGTATTGAGAATTGAACTTTTTGAGTGAATTCATTAGTTTCCTATGCTGAATGCCTTTAATGTATGTATAGCTGGAAGATATTGTGAATTGTTCTTTCATGAAAAGAAATCAAGATTTTCTCTCATAGATGAACTCTAACTTTGAACTCAGTAAAGTATATGAAATGAATTGTGTGGAAAATGCTCATGGGAATAAATTATTAATAAACTGTAGTAGGAACTTGCAACTGTTTGACGAAATGCTTGAGTTGCTCAGTTAGTGAAAATCGAAAAAATTTGTTTGACAAACTAGACTGTTCATTATAGCTCCCCAATAAAGCCAAACCTGCAAATAAGCTCAATGATGAATCCACCTCTCAATGTGGAGTTGGGTTTTCGTCCAATTCGCAAATTTTTAAGGGTTTTCGTCCTCAGAGAAGTTTGAACCTATAAACACATGCTCTCCAAAATTTCTTTGATAGAAAATACAAAAAAACCAAGATGTCCAAATGACTTGCTCTCATTTCTTTTTAAAAGTTCAGTGAAGTCTTCTAGAAGAATCCAAAATAACATCCTCAAATCTTCTAGAAGCACACTTTATTTAATAAAGTGACTTTATAATATTTAATAAAGTAACTTTATAATATCTAATAAAGTGACTTCATAATACTTTATTATTTTTATTTCACTTTAATTAAATTAATTAAATAAAGTTATCTTTTTGATATGTATTTAAAATAGACAACTTTAAAATAATTAATTTAATTAATACTCCCTTATAACTCCAGTATTTAGCTTATGGGAATAAAATAAGTTAAATATCAATATCTACTATTATTTAGAAAAATGGGGACATTACAGTCCTCCCTTCTCGGAGATTGCTTGTCCCAAGCAATTGATACCTGAATACTCAACACCAACTTCTAGGATCCCATATCAATCTCAAAAGTTTGCAAACTCTGCTATCTGAAACACTATGCTACAAGGGATTTGCAAATAACATCTCCTTGTCTCTCTTGGATAGAAATGCAATTATTCTCAACATGTAATCAGCAAACTCACCATCACATACCTTAGCCTTCACAGAAGACCGTTGCTCTACTCTAATTATCATACTCCCCAAATCCTCATAAGGATGATGACTCATGATTGGAATGAAAACATCATGCAACATGTAAAGCCATCTACCTCATCATGCACAAAACAAGCTTCGATCCTATTCGCCGACGCTACCCTTGGAGCACCATCTGCTAAAGCTCTCAATACAATCTTCTTCCCATCTATCGTGAACTCCAACTCCACATAAGAAAGAAGTACTCATGTTTGGAAATGTAAGCATTAAGCAAGGATAACTCAATGTAGCACAAGCTCCATCATGACAATAAGCCTTAGCTGAAATCAAAACATTACATTCCATGTGTCCTTCCAATAATGATGATCTCATGAAGCAAGGAATAATAAAACTATTATGCAATGCCAAACCTCTTGTGTACCTTGGATCTATCATCCCTATTTCATACTTAGCCATGAAAGATTGGAGATCAACAAAATGAAGCCTCTTACCAACGTTATCCCCTTGAAGCAATAATTAGATACTAGAGTATCTCTTCATCTTTGCACCTCTTGAGCAAATTGTTGCAAATGTTGATAAACTTTGGTTTTTGGTTTGATTGGAGTCAATAAGGTCATTCAAGACCATTTTGAGTCATTTGGAGTCATTTTAGGAGGTTCTAGGATGTTTTGGAGTCATATTGCAAAAGTTGCAAATTTTGCAAAAAGTTGTCAATAATGTTGTCAAAAGTGCAAATGATGTAATTAGAGTTAGTAAAAAGGTTGTTGGTCGGTTTCTTTAGTTGGAAATCTGTTGTACGCAAAATAATTTTTGCTTCAATAAGGCATTTTGATTAAAATGGTCTACATCTTGTAAAATTGTCATCAAAAGTCAGTTTGAGGTCAAACAAAGCACGGGCTTTTTGTGGATTTACTGTCCAGAAGATACTGGCAAAATTTGAAAATTTTGAAAATTAGGGTTTTTGGGCCCCTATTTTTTAGGAAAAACCCTAACAATAGGATCTTTCCAGAATTGACTGAAAATAAATTTTATTGGCTTATTTCACATCACAATCACAGTGGTGAAGTCAGAATCAAGAAAAAATTAGTTTACCTCTGGTGGGTCTATTTTACCTTTTTAGGAGAAAAGTTAGGACCTCTGAGGTTGTCAATGGTAGATGACCAGTACTAGGTTTCGAAATATAAGCCTCAAACTCTTCAGCAAAGATTTTGTGGCGAAAGATGCTTGAAAAGATATGGAGGGGATTTTCAAAAGGTGAAAAATGTAAAAAATATTCTAAGTCTGGAAACACTACGCCTTGCTACAAGGGAGATGCTTGTGCAATCAACGCCTATGTCAACTTTGTAGTATCCGTATATGTAAAAATGGTGAAATGCAATCACGTACTCGCCTCAGCGGCAGTGATGCTTCAATGCAGTCAACCCAACAAAGTGACACGGTGTTCATGAAGCACGAAAGAGGTGAAAATCATCCGAAAATCACCAACTCTAGAGTCAATTGCACCCCATTAGGCCAAGGGTGCCCTTGAAATTGAAGGCCCAAATGCAGTTGTTAATGGTTGCGAAGCCAGTCATCTTCTTCGGATTTCTACTGGCTTTCCAGTGAATCATCAAGCAAATCCATCAGATTTGTTAAACACCGAAAAACGACCGCAGAGGTAGAAGACGCAAGAGGCAACGAACATCAAAGACGACAACCAAATTACACAAATTGTGCCCCTGTAGCCTATGGGCGCCCAAGAATAAAGCGGATCAGATGTCAGTTTTTGAGTTTGTTATCTCCAAGTGATCTCTTCAGATTTAGCCCAGCTTCGTGATGAATCTGTTTGCTAGTCCATAAGACGTACTGGAAAACCGTAGCTGTTGATCTAGCGAGTAGGTAAAACGGAGGATAAAATGAAAGTCAAAATGTCAATTGTACCTCTACAGGCTAGGGGCGCCTAGCCTTTTGGTCAATCAAATGAGGTTTTCAATAGCTGTCTTCTTCAAGAGATTTGCTCAGAATCCTTCGAGCTACACGATGAATCCAGCTGTTAGCTCCCGAGACCTGTCAAATGCCCATAAACAAAGATCAAGTGCAAAACGGCGGAGACGAAGGCAAGTTGAAAAACGTGAAAATTTGACTGTCAAAGAAAATGCGCCTTCCTTGAGAAAGGTGCCCAACTTTTTGGGGCCTCAGATGCAACCTTTTGACTTTGCAGGTCCCAGGATCATCTCTTTAGAGTTGTTCAATCTCCGCAATGAGAGCATCAACACAAACATCGGAGCAATCCAGCTCCCAGCAGTGAGAGTCAAAGTGGAGCGTTTCGTTGAAGATTGCAAATTGCAAAATGTATCGCAGAAGGCCAATTGTGTCCCTATAGGCTAGGGGCACCCTTGAATTTGAGCATCATAAACCAACATTCAGACGTTGCAATACCAATCATTCTTTCCGGAATTGAACTGGTTTTCCATTCCATATCTTGGCGTGTTTGCGGGAGTCGTCAGTCATTAGCAGTTGCACATTGAAACAAAGAGGGCCAAATTGATGTACTGAAAAGACATCAAAAAAATGGCTAAGTCTGGTGAAAAAAGCACCCTTTTGGGAAAAGGTGCCCTAGAATTCAAGACAGTAGATTCAATTTTTAGCACTTATAGCTCCGAACTCCATCTCGTCAGACTTGATCTAGCTTCGTGATGAATCTATCAGCTAAGCTTGAGGATCAACCGGGTATCCAAAATTCAGAGTCAAATAGTGGCAATTCGTCACAACGGAAGTTGAAAATCTTTGAAAATTTTCTTTCTCAAGCTTGGGTGCCAAAAGTCAAAGTTTGACCATTTTTACTCTTAGTTGTGATTTTTGCATGCTACCTCTTGCATATGGTGTCCAAAATTAATGGAGAACTCCAGTTCGTGATGCATGCATGAGGATTAACTCAATTAGGGTTGGCACACCTACCTAACTGGTAGTACCACCTCCAAAATGCTTATTTATTCAAGCATAAGTGTCACAACTTCATTATTTCTTGCAGGTTGAAGCTAAAATCAGCTATTTTCTCTCGAACGCCTTTTGAAGGATCAAACAGAGGCCATTTTTAGTGTTCTTTGAGGTTCTTTGTTCAGGTTGCATAGAGGAATAATTATTCATGCTTCATTTTTCTAGTTCGTTCTTGCCAAGAATTCATCAGATTGAGGATTGAAGGAGGCGATTTTCTTGATTGATAGAGGTAGTTTATAACTTCTATCTTCTCACCCTCATATTTCTTCTATCCTTGTCTTAGGTTTTCTCTCGCATGTTGAAGTAAACAATAGTTTTTCACAAATTTGGCCATCTGGGTTTGCTCAGCATAGTGTTGGTGACAAAGCCCATATTCCATATTTTTTTTGGGAAAATTGCCTTGGTACTTCCCTCTTTTTGAAGTTCCGCTTTTTTTTTTTTTCTGAAGATTCCTTTGCATGCTAGTGAAAAAGTCATCATTTCGAAAAAAGGAGAAACTAGGTTTGATCAGCATATTGGCGGCTACAAAACCCATATGTCAAAATTTTTCAGGAGAAAAAAAACCTTCTGAAGCCCCTATTGCCCCCTGCTGCTCTTTTTTGAAAAGTCTTTGCATGCCAAGGGAAAAAATCTTTTTTCAAATTTCTAACGATGTGGGTTTGCTTAGAAATACATTCTCTACAAAACCCACGTCTCAGAATTTTTCGTAAAAATTGCCCCTCAACAGGGTAGTTTTAGCCTCTTCAGAAGCTATTTTTAGCTCACCAAAAAAGGTTGTTAGAACATATCCGTGTTTATGGTCAACATGCTAGTTTTTTAGAATGCAGTTCACTCAGACTGAATACAAGACCAAGTTGGTCTTGATTCATGATTTCATCATAATGACTAACATAGATTTGCATGAAGTGGATTTGGAGGTTAACTTGAATGCTTCAGAAATGGACCAAACCACACTTCAGAACTTTGAGGAATTTGGGTTGTTAGAAGTGGCTTCACTTCCCATCACAACACATTGTATAGAGTTTGCAGTGGCTTGTGTAAAGCATTACAACTCCACTACACAAGAAATTCAATTAGTGGATGGGTGAATCATATGCAGTCTCAAGCCCAAAGACATCGAGAAGTGCTTTGGTATTCCTCCAAAAACAAATAATTTGGTCATTTCCATGGTGGAGTGCGAGAAGGCATTCGATTCTGAAAGGGAAAAGTGTCAGAGAAGAATGGCAGAGAGATGGATCAAACATAAAAGATGTAATTTGCCAAAGAAAGTGGGTCGTGGAGAGTTCAGGGATGAATACGCGGTTATGATCACCCTTCTCAACCGTGTCACCGATCAAGTAGATGCCAACAAGTTTTAGCCTTGGATGTATTACATCATGGCTCAACTTGTCAATTGTAAGGAAGATTATGACTGAGCTTCTTTGATCAACAACATTCTCCACAAGCAGATCACCAGTTTCTTGGTTGCTCATGAATTCCACATGTGTTGATACCTTGTGTATCTGATAGCCTTCCAAGGCCATTTTAGAGGGTTGAATATTGTGGGGATTCTAAGTGTACAAAAGGTCCATTAGTATTACTTGCAGCTTGAGTTCACACAGTCTGAGCGACACTTAGGCGAGTGCAGGAATCATTTTTAATGTACATTGTGAGGAATCTTGATTGTGAGCTACATGTGCATATTTCAGCAGAAGCCAAATCGGTGATGGTAGAATGGGTAGATTGGTGTATCCGGTTCCCTACTTTTACCTACATCCACGTGTATGGATACTTAGGTCATCTAGCCATGTTACCTCATTATCCATCAGATAAGGTGGTGTTCATGGAGTTTCTATGACAGTTGCACGAATTCCACTCCTATCTGCGCAACAAACGCAAGACAACTTCCACTTTTCCATTACAGATGGGGATTTATAGGTGAAGGTCAGCAACTGATGCCAAGGCTATGAGTCATGATTTGACGAGACTTAACCTTAAGTATCTCATCGAAAGATGCTCATATGACCCTTGGGGTCACTTTTCAGCACGCCTTGGCAGCTATTCTTCACACAAACCTTCTATGGAAGACTATTGGTTCAACTGTGAGGACGAATTCGAGGTGCAAAGATGCAACTACAACAGGTTCACCCTTTCACAGATTGCTGATTTCATGTCAGAGGATGTGGAAGGGTTATAAGATGATGATGGGGATGTCACACTTCCTGAATTCTTTAAAGATCAAGTTGACATAGCTGCTTCCAGCCGTTGATTGGTACGCCAAAGAAAGCACATCCGTTAAGGAAAGAACAAGCAGGGTTGTCAGAAATAACGTACTTTACTTGGATAGCAAGAGGACGAGGAAGGTAGCCATACCAAACATAGAGCCACCACCGGTTACTACTTCACTACCTTCCACGTCAAAATCAAAACCTAGATAGAAGACATGGAGTAATCCTCCTAAAGGAAGCAGGATGTTAGGAAGTACAAAGGGAAAAGCAGCAGTTGCTGATTTGGACCAGCAAGAACATCATATGGAGATAGCCACAGATACAACAGAGTGTTGGCGTTTAAATTCGCACCTCTGGTATGCGTATTTGAAACGGACAGCTATGCACAGATAAATTGCTCTTCAAATTAGGAGGGGAAGCTCCCTCTTGCTGATGGTGTTTGAAAGAAAGTAAACTAGAACTAAGTTGCCTATCTTTTTGATCAGCTTAGAGCACAAGGTTTATTAAACACAAACGCCGCAGCTGAGATTTTCTGATTTAAAGAACTTCAACTACGACTAACTTAAACTAAAGATGTTCCTAACCTCTCAAGTAATATGCAGAGCGAGAGAAACTAGAAATTAACAAGGTAGATTTTCTGACAAAATACTTCAATGAACTATCTCTCAACAAACACCTACACACTTCAATGCAAGTTGAAATCAAGATCATAAAAGTAAAACATAAATAACGGAAACTTGAGATTTTATATCAAGGCAAAGGAGGCTCGTGATTTTATTACTCAAATCTCTAGAACAAGCTCACTTCTAACATGCCTGGAACAAGAAATTGCAGCTAAAGAGGCTTGCAATCTTGCTCTTCACACAATAGAAACAGCAATTACACTAACTCCTTGTTGGCTAAAGAGGCTCAACAATTTGCTTATCACAACACAATTGAACAATACTTGAGTAACAAATAGAAGGCACAATAGGCTCAACGTTTTGTTCTCACTAGCACGGTTAAAGAAACTAAATGAGCAAAGGCTCTTATTTATAGAGAAGCAGAGGAGTAGGGAACCCTAAAATCTCCTTGCTTTCAGAATCTAGGGCTTGCTTAGCAAGCAAGCTTTATTACTAAATTTAGAAAGAAGATAACATTTAAAACCCTACAAACCAGAAAAAGCGGGAAATGCCAACTATTACATTTTATCTTCTTTCTCTTCTCAAAGAATGGATAAGAATTATTCCAAGAATAGAAAGAAAGCGGGGAAGAAAGCTTCTAGAAGAAAGCTGCTTTAAAGCTCGATCACATCCATTAGGAAGTTGGAGATTGTGTCCCGGTTCAGTGCATCTATGCCCTCAATGGCAAAGCACCGCTTTTCAAGAATATCTTCAGCATCTGCGATAGATCTCAGGAAATCTTCGACCTCATTGGCTGCTTTCTCGAACTTTGCTGACATCATCGAAATATGACCTATCCTTCCGCCAACTGGATTGCAACTGCGAACAACACTCTGGAATTGATCTTGCACTTCATCAAGCCTGACGTAGGAACCATCTTCAAGACTGTACTGAGAAGGCATCTCTATGATAAACTCACTGATGAAAAGGAGAGCTTCAATCACCCTTTTTCTGTAGGCGATGAATTCCTCGGATATCCTCTCATAGGTTTTAACTTTGAAAACATGACGCTCCCTCCAAGCAAGGATTTGTCTCTTGTGTTCTTTGGAAACTGCTGAACCAAAGGCTGTGTCTAAATCAGCAATGATGATCTCATGCCTTGGTCTAACTTCAGCCAGTGTTTGTTCAAATCCTTGGATACCTTGACGTAGCTCATGAGCGTTTTCTCTTAACTGAAACATCTGTGCCAAGATCTCCCTTCCTCTGACAATGAAACTCTCGATCCATTCTTGAGTTTCTTTCCCATATATGACCAGCTGTCTCAACTGATGATGATCAGCTGGTGTCTCTAAAATCTGGGGCAGCGACTGGGTTGCCTGTGAAGAACCATGGACAAGGTTAGAAATGAGAAGCCTGAGCTGCTGATTTTCAGCCTTGAGGGCTGCCTTGTCTTCTCCATCCTTGAGTACTCTTTCCTGAAGATTTTCGGACACAACTCTGAAGAGACTGAAATCTGCATGTCTGGTATTTCTACCAAGATTGGCCTTGACCATGACGAAGTCATCCATGTTCACCTCATCCCTGTTCTTGTCTTCTGGGGGCAATGCAGTCTCCATGACTATCTCGTTATCAGGATTCCTATCAAAGTGAACCTGTTTCCTTGCCTTCTTCTTAGGAGGTTCTTGATAGATGTTATCGAGATCATCAACACTAACCTGATACGAAGGCCTTCTTCTAACCCTTCCTAAGGAGTTCTCAAGCCAAGACACGGTAGTATCTTTACTAACTTCCCTAGGAGGTGCTACTACGATCTCTTCATCATCTTCAATATCAAGATCAATGTGAATCGGTGAAGAACCTGTCAAAGGTACAAAAACATGTGTTGAAGGTGGCTCCTCTGCTTCTTTCTGAGGTACGGGCTCGTCAGGAGGAACTTCTGAATCAGCTGTAGGCTGCTCCTGTATGACTATGCCTGAGAAGTCTAACCTTCTTTTCACATTTTTATTTGATCTACTACCTTTGACGCCTTCTTGAGACTGACTTTTACCCTTCCCTTTCGACTGTGCTTTGGAGGAAGAGGGAATTATCCTTGGCGGCTCCGCTACTGGAATGGAGTTTTTCCTTTTAAGGACCAGGAAAACCTTACTATGCTCAAGAACTTGTCTTGTCCTGTCTTCAACTGAAAGGGATTCCTTATTAGCCCAGTTGACTTGTGAAAGGGGCTGATCTTCTATTCGCTTCTGAGTATACACCGGGAGAAGCACATCCTCGTCATCATCTGATAACCCTTCTATGTCTTCATTTAAGCAATCCTTCATCTGATGGAGAGTGAGTCTGCTGTAACTATGTCTCCGCACCTCGAACTCATCTGTACAATTAGCCCAAAAATCTTCAAGTGCGGCTATATGATCATAGTTCTTCTCAAGTCGGCCAGCGTAGATACCATGAGGATCAAATGATCGTCTCTCGCTGTAGGACTTGAGGCTGAGTTTATATAAGTCATCTCCCATTGACTTGGCATTTGCAGCCGTCCTGCATGTGTATATACCCAACCCTAATGGAAACTGAAGAGGGGTCTCCTTCTATTTCTTAGGACTGTATGAACATCGTGGGCCTGCCTCAAGAATTCCATGAAGACGACCTCGTTTGACGGGTACCTTGGTAACATAAGCGGGGCACTTGAATAGCCATAGACCCTGAGATAGGTGAAGGTAGGAAACTGTATAAACCAATCTGCCCACTCCGCCATCACTGCCCTGGCAATTGAAGATATACGGATATGCAACTCATTGTCCAGGTCCCGCACAGTGTACATCAAAAAAGCCTTGTTCGCCCTTTTGTAGTGGTGCAACGACTTCGTGAACTCCAACTGGGGATAGTAGTTATATATGTGCTGTACACTCAATGATTCCTTGGTGTTCAACCCTCTGAATTGGCCTTGATAGGCCACCAGGTAGACTAGGTACGACACCATGTGGAATACATGAAATTGGAAGTATTCTGTTATCTGCTGATGTAGACAGTCACTGATCAAGGTAGGCCAATCATAGAACTCGGTTTCCTTCATGATGTGGGGTATGGCGTAAAACATCCAAGGTTGAAACTTGGTGGCATCTTTTGAGCTAGTGACCCTATTGAGCAAGGTAATAATGATAGCAATTTCATCCTTAAACTCTCCTCGCCCGACATTCTTTGGCAAAGTCTTATGTTATTCTTTCATCCATCTCTGTTCAATCTTCTTGCTATATTTATCTTTGTGTATATTCCATATCCTTTCGCATTCGCCCTTTGAGAGAGTTACACTTTCAGGCCATGGGGGAATGGAAAAACACTTCTCAATCATATTAGGCTTTAGACTGCAAATCAATCTGCCATCTGCTGACTGGATCTCCCTAGTAGCCGGGTTGTAATGCTTAATGCAAGCGATTACAAACTCAAGACTCTGAATTGATATACGGATGGACGCTGCTGCGAGGAGTCCAGAATGTCCCAAGTTCTTGATTGAAGTGTTGCCTGCTCTCTCCAAGTCATGTAGATCGAACACCGGCTTGATATGATGCAAGTCTGTCTCAGCTGTTTTGATGTAATCGTGATAGAGAGCTGATTCAGTCTTGAAAACATTGGGAGTGTACTCCATTTCGGAAAACTTGAAGAACGACTGTAAACTTGCCTAGGTGCAGACAAGTCTTGAGCAATTTCTATTTTTAGAATGCTGATTTTCTTGCTCTAACGGACAAATTTTTGAAAATTTTTCTGAGATATGGGTTTTGCTCAGAATTTCATTGCAAGACAACCCTAGATCGTCCATTTTTGAAAATTTTGAATTTTGCCTGAAAAAGCAGCAAACCCTAATTTCTTCAAATTTTCACTGAAAAAGCTGGCACCTGGGTTTTGTTCAGAACAAGATTAGAAATGGACCCAGTTGATTAGATTTGTAAAACCCTGACAGTTGATCGAAAAAAGCAGCCAACCCTAGGTTTTGAAATTTTTCTTGAAAAAAAGCTATGATATGGGTTTTCTTCAGAAGACTATTTTGAGAGGACCCAGATGGTTGAAAACTGAATGCACTGAGGATTTCACTGACATGCAAAATAAAAGCAGCTACTACAACTTGATGAAGTTCTTGAGAAATTCTTCAGAAGATTGAAGTGAAAAGACCCAGATGATTGAAAACTGGAAACCTTGGCCTTCTCTTTGAAAAGTTTGATCTTCTGGATTAAAAAAAACTCGAAAAAGCAAGGGTTTAAGTTGCGGGTGTGAAAATTTTGATGAAAAACCAGCAAGCAATGCTCTTGGACCGTGAAAAATTTCTTCAAACTTGCTGCTCCAACTTTCTCCTTTGAAGGCTACCTGCAAAAATAATGAAAATTACATGAAAGAAAGATGTTAAATAGACTTTAGGGCTTGAATTAGGTTTTGCTTTCTTTTGCTTTTATTTCCAAAAACCCTAAACCCCAGCTTCATTGAACTTGGACGCCTCTTTCTCCTTGTAATTTTGAAAATTTTGAAAATCTTGAAAAATCTTCTAAGGCATGAGAAGTTGTGTGCCCTTCTTCACAAGGGGCGCCCACTTCACCCAGTGTTAGCCAAAATTTTGGCATTTTCAACTTTTCTTCATTTGGACCCTGAACTTCGCCTCTGATTTCCCGTTTGTAGATTGATTCGACAGGCGAGTTGAAGGTTTCACGGCGGAGCTTGACTGATTCTGAGAAAGATGTTCTGGAGGCACCTCTGGCGAAAAACTTGATCTCGAGCTCCGAATTCACGGGTGCCTTTTCCTTCTAGGGGCGCCCATTTTGTCCAAAGTTAGCCATTTTCATGACCTTCAACTTCTTCATTACCTCCTCTTCTACAGATGATCTCTTTGAATCTGGAGCTCCAGGCACTGGATCGACTGCCTGTTATGCTCATCGCGAAGCTAACGAGATATGAGGAGGGGTCTTCTGAGACGAACTCTTTTAAAAAGTGAATTTTAGGCCCTCAAAAGTTTGGGCGCCCATCTTGGCTGGGGGCGCCCATGTTCACCAGACTTAGATTATTTTTTACCTTTTCTGTGTCTGCTTCTGAACTTTGAAATTTAGCCTTTGCCAGACCCCCTGTTTAGCTTCTTGCATTTTGCGACTGCGGCCTCCGATTGACGTGTTGGATATCTCATTGGAAAGCTGGATCGATCGCGAAGAGATCATATTAGAGCAACTTCTCGGAATTCATCCATTTGAGACCTTGAAAACTTGGGCGCCTTTCTTCACCAGGGGCGCCTACTTTATCCAGACTTAACCAATTTTTGATAAATTTCACTTCTTTCCACTCTGGCTTCAGTTTGAATACCTCGTGTTTGGTGTCGAATTCTGGATGACTGGATGATCCGTTGACTGCACCGATGGATCCGTCGCGGAGCTGGCAGAGAACTAAGCAACTTTGACTGGAGGCACAAACCCTAATTTTGACATTTGATGCCCTAAAAAGATGGGCGCCTTTCTTCACCTGGGGTGCCCAAGTCTGGCAGTGTTAGAAAATTTTCATCATCTTTCATTTTCTTCCTCGTTCTTCGCGCATGTTCATCATTTCACCTTCTGTTGAATGTTCTGAATGTTGAATCTGATGCCTGGAAGCCGACTGACCTCCATTGATGACCTCGAAGCTCCTGATATGCTTTTGAAAAAGCAGAATAGACCTAGTAGGGCAAAACTGATTATTTTGAGATTCTGACTGCACCAGCCTGATATGGACATATTTTGAGCCAATCAAAATCAGTTTGGACCCTAATGGACCGACTTTTTATTTTTAGAAACTTTCTATTTTAAGAAAGTTTTGCCAGTATCCGTTTCTAAAGAAACCTAGAAAAACCCAAAAAATGTTACTAATTTTAGAAAATTTCTAAAAATAGCAGTTTTCCTAAAATTTAGGGATGAAAAACTGAGATCTGGGTTTTGTAGGTTAAGCTGCTCTGAGCAGACCCAGATCGTCAGAATTTGAAAATTTTGTGTTTTAACCCCTCATGCAAGACATGCGTACCCAAATTTTGACCTTTTTGACTTATTTAAGAAGACTTATACTCATTTCTTCAAAATGTCTAAGTGTAACAAAAATTTTAATTTTGGGGTACAACACAGAGAACATGCTAGAAATAGAGGGATAGCCTCCCATTTCATCACCACCACAATAGTCTCTGGTTTGCATCAACTTGGAGCCAGACTCGCCACCACGTAGCAATGCTTCAATGCATTCCCACTCATCAGGAGTTCCTAGGACTAGCACCGATCCTTCCAACGAGATTACTCGAGTTTTGTCTTGGCTTGAGAATCTTTTGGGTAGGAAGAGGAGGCAGCCATTTTATCAACTGGACTTTGTGGAATTTGATCATGTCTATCAATACACGCAGATAAAAAGTGCAAGAAGCAAGTTCATGTGGAAAGGAATGTTGACAAAGAGATTGTAATTGTAACCACTACACCACCAAAGGATAAAAACTTGGATGAGGTAGAGGTTGATGACATCACCTTGACAAAGGTCAACTTTGGTAAAAGCACACACCAAGCAGATGTGGATCTCCTTGAAGTTGCAACCGAAAGCATAAAGGAGAGAGTGATAAAGGATGGTGAAGATAAAACAGCCCTCAAGGTTGAAAACCAGTAGCTTCCCCAATATATCTCCAACATTATGCACAACACTAAAAATGTCACCGCCTTACTCCCTTAGATGTTAGAATTACCAATAGAACAAAATCAGTTAAGTCAGCTGGTTGTATACGAGAAGCGCTTGAAGACTCGGAAGAAGAGTTCGTCACAAGGGGTTGCTTCATACTTTCAGAGTTGTACTAGTTGAGGTACAATGCCCACGAACTTAGCACAAAGATTCAGGATTCAGAGCAAGACTTAGCGGTAGACAAACTATGGAATGAGATCATGGTCTCTCACTTGAGGACGTCATATGACTTAGTCACTGTAGAAGAGGATAAGGAAACAATTTTTATTTGGAGAGAACAATTAATCTTCAAGGTAAAAATACATGAAACAATTTCTGTGGACTTGCCCGAGAGTAGAGAAAAGGTGGCAAGTGCTATCAAGTTCGTAAGAGCTTTCATATCACAAGTCCCTTTCCAGTATCAACGTGAGGATGATGAATACATTAAGCTTGCCGATGTGCAGTTTGAGTTTTAGAAACTCATTCATGGTATTTTAACGGTGATTCAAATGGCTGTAAATTGGATCAATTTGTAGTCATGTCAACATTATTTGATGAGGTGGCCAAGAGTGGAAGAAAACTGCAGAGTCAGATCAGAGATGGTGACGAGATGCTGAGAAGACACCGACTACTTTAGAGGAGCATTAGTGCTCCAGATGGTGACGCAGTGAACAACTTGGTGGAGGAGTTAATTGGTCATGATTGCAGCCAATGAACTACAAAATCAGGACGTCCCAACTTTTTATGATAGTCATTAGACACAACAGTTAACTTGATGCCTCTTTCCAAGTTAACTCGCTGTCCCACCTTTTGTATGTCTATTTTGGAGATACCTATTAACATATGGAGTTCTAGTTTGTTTAGAATCAGTTAACTGAGGTAGCTTTTCTGGTTAAGTATTAGGTTATCTTTATTTAGACTTAGGAATAAATCTTGCATGATGGCAAGATTGAATGTTAACTGAAGGAGATTTTAGGGTTACCTACTCCTTTGAGATTCTAGAACTAAGAGCACCCTTGCTCTTTGTATTTTAATTTTTGCTTGTGATAACAAATTTTTGTGCCACCTTGCTTGCAATATTACTATTTAGTATTTGTTCACTTTGTTAAATATAAAGTTGGTTTGATCGTTTATTGTGTGTGTCTCTGTAATATCCCTTGCTAGTTTTGATATGAATTTTCCCTCAAGGGATATTGTCAAACACTTTGCACACAAGGTCTGATCTTGCTGATCTGAATTTCTGATTGTTTTGTTATGAGTTTGAAGGCTGCAAATGTTGTTTTGAAAGCTTCTAATGATGTGAGATTGACTAACAAAGTCTCAGCAAAGCTATGCTTACTACCTTTTCATGCATATAAGTGAGTGAACATGTGCATCTACAGCAACTAGAAATTATGACAAACACTTGCCATGCAAATTAGAAGTGAAATATGAAAGCTACAACCTTTAGACATTAAGCCAAATAGTTGGCATACAAAGTATCTTATGCAAATCAAGGCTACAACAATAAGACATTACATCAAACAATTGACATGCAACTTATTCCCCTCTTTATTGAATGCAATCTCAAGTACAATGCTGATAGGATTAGCCAAGACTCTTGGCTTTCCAATGGAGTTCTAAGCTAATGCCAATCTGGTATAATTGGTCATCTACAACAGCACCATCTGCAAATTCATAATGCAATTATTGATAAAGAAATCTGATTACAATTTCAATATGTAGAGGTAATGTAATGACCGATATTTGATTACCAAAAACCTCTACCAAGTGTTATCATGGCTGCCAACTACTACAAACTTTTTGTACTCAGAAAATCATGCATTACAAATATAAATGACATCAAAAACCTGATTTGTAGATGCCAAATGGAAGTACATGCTGTAGCAATGATCTCCAAATTTTATTGTGATTTTTAAAACCCCCCTTGAGTGAAGTCGACCTCTTCTACCATGGCCACCCCTACCCTAGCTGAAGATGGATGCCATAAAATAATGCAGCTGCTAAACCACTCTGTATTATGCTCAAAACGATCGGTGGGACAAGAGTAACATGTATGCAAAAACCCACAACCAAAAGATGCCTCCGAACGAAGATATGAGCAAAACTATGTTTCCAATGGCGCCCTTGCTACAGTATATCAGACCACTTAAATTATTTATCAGCAACCTGATAGCTACTCCAAAATACTCCAAAATGATTACCAAGCTCTCCCAAGATGAATGCTCAAATACTCACCAAGAAACAATGCACGAATGAGGCCATACAAGCAAAAGTTTGAATATGATATGCAAGGTTGACCTCCATTAAAATCTGATATGTATCCTCAATATGCTCAATGAGAAAGATTGAGTTGTCTCACTCTCACAAAGCTGTAACCCTTCAGTAGATAGTTTCACTACCTCAGTTATGTAAATCAATGGGAGTTACCGTTCCCAAAGACCTCCAATGTAGACTACAGAAACCCCAAGGCTTCTCCACTGCAAGCATATCAAAATCAAGTATCAAATATCTTGGATGCTTAGAAGCTTGGCTTGATCTTCTTTTATACTTTTTCCATCCATCTTCAAGAAGATACTAGAAAATAATAATATTTTATTTTAGTGACATTATGATATAATGTTTTGTTCAAGTCACTTTATTAAATTAATTAAATATAAGGTTACTTTATAATATTTATTTATTTAATAACCTTACAAATAATTAATTTAATTATTTATCTCCCTTATTACTCCCAATCCAATTGAGTCCAGTAAACCATCAACCACAAGCAACATCAGGCAAAAATGGGGACATTACAGTCCGCCGTCCTTGAAATTGCTTTTCCCCAAACAATTTCGACTGCAAAGAAACTCCACTCCTCGGAAGGCCCAAAAGAAGAATTGTGAAATGTTCCACACATTCCCTACTAACTCCTGTAGCACTAGTAACCACCACTGTGCAAAATAGACAATAGACCGACTGTCCAATCCATCCGCAATGAAACTATGCATCGAACCCAACTCGTACATTAGAACTTGAAGTAAAACTGCAAACAAACCACACCATGTATCTGCAGCAATACTCCCTAGCAAACCAAGACCAGAACCTTGATGCACACAAAGGATCCCTCAACATACTGGAGAGTGTCCAACATAAAATACCTGGATCCCAAATCTAGAATAGAAGTCTGCTATGGAGAACACCCTTAGACTTCCACTATTCAAATTTGATCTTAACCATGCTGCGCATAGTGAATAAACCCAATGGGACCTATCTAATACACAGTGCCAATCCTGTTGCCGCCTGGATCCCAAAAATACCGAACCTCACATCCATCCGTTATGCAGAGATAAAAACATCTGGAAGCATCTGTTACACCATATCTCTCTCTATCCTCTGCCAAACTCCCATGCATGTGCTAACAAATCAAGCCATCATGCCCACTGACACCATAATTACCCTGTAACCATGTATCCATATGAAATCTCTGTGACATAGAAGAAGCAAACCCTGTCAGGTATATATCAACATGATGGATAATTGACTGTTGTCTCTGCAAATAATCTCCTAGAAACAACAGAGCCAGGTACTCACAGACTCTAGTCCCATCTTCCGAAGATGGCAACTCTCCACCCCACAGTGGATGGTATAAGCCCTGAGCCAATCCACACAAATGCATCAATAAATTCTCTATATGTGGACTAAAAGAGAAGTGATGAGCACTCCTCACCATGCACACCTTAGTAAACTCCTCTGCGAGACTTGTCTGATATCCCAAAGCACTGGAAAGATCCCAAACACTGCAATTATCACTCAACCCTAAACTAGTATCAGGAGTGTGATCGACATCTGCATCGAAGAGTGGATTATCAAAGACTAATCTAACATCCGGCTCAAATAATGGATTATTCACCAACTGTACAATCACTCCATGCTGATCTGAATCACCATAGCTCACTAACTGACAAGCAAGATCGTGTGTGCTATCAACTTTGCACACAATATCATCCAAGGTACTGCTGCTATGTACCTCATAGGATGGCTTAGTTGGTAAAGTAGAAGTTGCAGTTTTGGCAATTTCCTCGCACACTTCTGCTTTCAATGTATTTGTGCGCTCGCCCAAAACATTACTTTCGGATTAATTGGCATCAAATGTATTTTTTGTTTTGTTTTGTAAGGTCTTATTTGAAAATCAGACTCATCATGACATGAATCCGCATCATGTAATGCACCATGAGTACCCAATTCTTGAGTCCCTTCATGTGACAATTCAATAGGATTATTTTGCACATGTGAAGTCGCTGCTGCCCTAATGTCTCCTTGAGTCAAATCAGCATGTCTATCAAATTCATTATACAAATTTCTGCATAGCTCTTTGGAACTTGAAGACACCAAATCATTCTCATGAAGAGTTGTATCAACCATATGCAATGATTCTCCATCCATTTCATGTGTAAACAATTCATCGGCTATAGTGTGATATTCCTTGCTTGCTTGCTCAGTTTTGTGGCAAAGACTTGCGCGCAAATCCATGTAACTCTTGAAGGAATAGTTCTTCTTAACACGTTGAGGAAGAGTGCTATATTCCTCAAACATGCTAATCACTTCCTCTTCTCTGTCTTGTGGTGTTGGACCTTTGCTAGTAGGAAGTGAAATTGATCCTTTAGGCGGTCCAAACTTTGAAAGCATCTGGTCTAAACGCAGCAACTCTCGACCGAGCTTGTATTGTGATTGTTCAAGTTCTTTCAATGCCTGTTTATCCCTGAACAATGTTTTCATGAAGTCCATTTTCGCTGCCCAACTGAAAACCAAATCAAAACTGACTTGTGCACGGATGATTTTCCCACCAATTGAATGTTATAATCGCCCAACAGGTTGGCAGGAAACCGCTCTAATACCGCTGTAACATCCCTTGCTAGTTCTAATGTGAATTTTCCGTCGAGGGATATTGTCAAACACTTTGCACACAAGGTCTGATCTTGCTGATATGAATTTTTGATTGTTTTGTTATGAGTTTGAAGGCTGCAAATGATTTTTGGAAAGCTTCTAATGATGCGAGATTTACTAACAAAGTCTTAGCAATGCTATGCCAACTATTTACTACCATTTCATGCATATAAGTGACTGAACATGTGCGTCTACGACAACTAGGAATTATGACAAACACTTGCCATGGAAACTAGAAGTGAAATATGAAAGCTACAGCCTTTAGACATTAAGCCAAACAATTGGCATACAAAGTTTCTTATGCAAATCAAGGTTACAGCAATAAGACATTACATCAAACAATTGACATGCAACTTATTCCCCTCTTTATTGAATGCAATCTCAAGTACAATGCTGATAGGATTAGCCAAGACTCTTGGCTTTCCAATGGAATTCTAATCTAATGGCAATCTGGTATAAATGGTCACCTACAGCCGCACCATATGCAAGTTGATAATGCAATTACTGATAAAGAAATCTAATTACAATTTCAATATGTAGAGGTAATGTAATGATTAATATTTAATTATCAAAAACCTCTTCCAAGTCTATCATGTCTGCCAACTACTACATACTTTTTGTACTTGGAAAATCATGCATTACAAATATAAATGACATCAAAAACCTTATTTGTAGATGCCAAATGGAAGTACATGCTGTAGCAATTATCTCCAAATTTTATTGTGATTTTTGAAAGCCCCCTTGAGTGAAGTTGATCTCTTCTACCATGGCTGCGCCTGCCCTAGCTGAAGATGGATGCCATAAAATAATGCAGCTGCTAAACCCTTCTTTATTATGCTCAAGACGAACGATGGGACAAGAGGAACATGTACGCAAAAACCTACAACCAAAAGATGCCTCCGAACGAAGATATGAGCAAAACTATGTTTCGAATGGTGCCCTTGCTACGGTATATCAGACCACTGAAATTATTTATGAACAACCTAATAGCAACTCCAAAATACTCCAAAATGATTAGCAAGCTCTCCCACTATGAATGCTCAAGTACTCGCCAAGAAACAATGCACAAATAAGGCCATACAAGCTAAAGTCTGAATATGATATGCAAGGTCGACCTCCATTAAAATCTGATATGTATCCTCAATATGCTCAATGAGAAAAACTGAGTTGTTTCACTACCTCAGTTATGCAAATCAATGGGAGTTACTGTTCCCAAAGACCTCCAATGTAGACTGTAGAAACCCCAAGGCTTCTCCACCGCAAGCATATCAAAATCAAGTATCAAATATCCTGGATGCTTAGAAGCTTGGCTTGATCTTCTTTTATACTTTTTTAATCCATCTTCAAGAAGCTTCTAGAATATAATATTATTTTATTTTAGTGACTTTATGATATAATATTTTATTTAAGTCACTTAATTAAATTAATTAAAATAAGGTTACTTTATAATATTTATTTATTTAATAACCTTACAAATAATTAATTTAATGATTTATCTCCCTTATTACTCCCAATCCAACTGAGTCCAGTAAACCATCAACCACAAGCAACATCAGGCAAAAATGGGGACATTACAGTCCGCCGTCTCTAAAATTGCTTGTCCCCAAGCAATCTCTAGTGCAAAGAAACTCCACTCCTCAGAAGGCCCAAAAGAAGAATTGTGAAATGTCCCACACATTCCCTACTAACTCCTATAGCACTAGTAACCACCACTGCGCAAAATAGACAACAGATCGACTGTGCAATGCATGCGCAATGAAACTGTGCATCGAACCTAACACATACATGAGAACCTAAAGTAAAATTGCAAACAAACCACACCATCTACCTGCAACAATACTCCCCTGCGAACTTAGACCGGAACCCTGATGCACACAAAGGATCCCTCAACATACAGGAGAGTGTCCAACATAAACTACCTAGATCCGAAATCTAGAATAGAAGTCTGCTATGGAGAACACCCTCAAACTTCCACTGCTCAAATCTGTTCTCAACTTCACCATGCTGCGGATAGTGAAGAAACCCAATGGGACCCGTCCAATACGCAGTGCCAATCCTATCGCCGCCTGGATCCCAAAAATACTGAACCTCACATCCATCCGTTATGCAGAGATAAGAACATTTGGAAGCATCTGTTACACCATATCTCTCTCTGTCCTCTGCCAAATTCCCATGGATGTGCTAACAAATCAAGCCATCATGCCCACTAACGCCATAATCACCTTGTAACCATGTATCCATTTGAAATCTCTGTGACATAGAAGAAGCAAACCCTGTTGGGTATATATTAGTGTTGGTGTTTCAATTAGCACCTCTCGAGTGTTTATTGGAAACGATCAGCTATTGCAAGTGTTTTAGTAACCGCTCCTTCGGATTATAGAGAGGAAGAACCCTCTTTGCTGATGTTATGCGTAAAAAAGTATAGTAGACTAAGGTTCCTATCTTTTTTACTCAGCGGTAGGACACAAGGGTGCACAAAGACAATGTGCCGTAGCTAAGCTTTTCTCTGGTTTCTGTAGATCTTAACTATGACTAAACTAGCTTTTAATCTATCCTATCTCCCCAAGATAAACAGAGCCTGAGGGCATAGGAGTGGGAATGGATGGTTGATTACTTGGTCCAACCGTCTCGCCAGAATAAGTCCGAGGCTCTGAACTCTCAGATATATGTTGGAATAAGGCTTTGTGCAAGCGAACACTCTTTATGGTAAGTTGGATCTCAGACTTGCCAAGGAGGAGGAATCCCTGTCCGAGGTATAGGCTAGGAAACAGGTTACTAGAAACAACAAGATACGATGCCTTGGCTAACAAGATTCCTGAGGAGGTGACGATACCTGTCCAAAGTGTAGGCTAAAAGACAATTCATTGAACAACATTAAACGATAACTGCCAATGACAAAATATCCAAGGAGGAGGAACCCTTGTCCAATGAGGAGATTGAAACAAATTATAAACACAAAATGTTGAAAGAACTCAAATATTTGGATCAAAATGCAAGCGCTTTCTTATTTTCTTCTTCAAATTCCTTCAACGAGTTGCAAAGAATTGGGACATGCAAAGGCACAAAATCATACACAATTGCTCATCAAACCAATTAACTGTTATCCAAGAGTGAACAAATAATCACTTTCAAACTTGTTGGCAACAATGGCGCAACAATTTTGCGTAGTAAATAAAGGTTAACAAATAATGAGCCCAAGGCTCTTATTTATAGAACTCAAAGGAGTAGGCAACCCTAAAGTCTCCTTGAGTTAACAATCAGTTGTTTCCAATCAGCAAGATTTATTCCTATGTCTAAAAGAAGGTGAGCAAACAGTTAACTAGAAATCTACTTCAGTTAACTGAAACCAAACAAAGAATCAACCAAAAGTCTACTTCGGTTGACTGAAACTAAACAAAAGGTGAACTTTAATTACAAAATGTGTCTCCAAAATAGACATCCACATTTAGTGGAGATTTGAGATCCACAATTCCTAGAAGTCAAAATAGACATCCCGAATTAGTGGGATTTGACATGCATGATTTGTGGGACTCAGAGTTAACTTGGGAAGGGGCATTAGGCTAACTCCAGTCACAATTAATATTACTTTGGAGGGTAGGACATCCTTCTTGGGGTGCTTTACACCTCATCTCCACTGGTCAACAGTTCTTCTAACTAGGCGTTGACTTCTTCTGCCTTTTGCAAACTATTTTTGATATTCGATCTTCTTTGCAGTTGCGTCATCTGGTCTTGTTGACATGGAATGTGGATGGTAGTGTGGTAGTAATCGGTGGTGGCTCTGTGTCTGGAATGACTACCTTCTGTATTTGACTATCCATTTAATGGTGATGTCATTTACGCCTTCCAAGGTGTCCATCTTGACTACGGGCTTCATTTGATGCATGTCTGTGTTGAGTGTTTTTAGAAAGTCGTGAAGTAGGACCATTTTGGTCTTGATTTCAACTTGAGAGTACTATATTTGTAAAAACTTGACTATTGACTGTAAACATGGATATGTTCAGACACTATCCGAAAACCTATAAAAATAGCCATGCGCTGAGAAGTATTTTTCCGGAAAAAATATGACACATGGGTATTGTTCGTGCTTGAATGCTGAACAAACCCAATTCATTATATTTTTGATTCTGTGACATGTTCGGAAGAACCCCTAATAATAGGGGCAAAAAGTTTGCTATTTCTGGAAAATTTGAAGCGACGGGTTTTGCTGGAAAACTGTACTGATCATACCCATTTGGCCAGATTTGTGATAGCCAGCAGTTTTCTGTGACATGCAAGAAGTTTAGGACAAAAGAGAGGAAGAAGACAAGAGGAAGATTGGAAGTTATTTTCTTCCTTTCTGTAAAAATGTGCCTCTGGATGCAACCTTTGAGAAATTATGCTTTTGCATCATTGATCTTCGAGAAATAACGAAGAACGGTCAAAATCCTCTGTTAGATCTTGAAAAGATGTTTTGGAGAGCAAATGATTGGTTTTGAGCTCCAACCTGCAAAGACAAATAATGAATAATGATGTCCAAGCTTGATGCATAGTGATTGATGCCGGAATGCATCAAGTATGGGTGGCAACTCATGATTGAAGACTGATTTGGCTTGATCTAGAGTTCTAAAAGTTGATTTCCACTGATTGTGGGTTGTTTGAACCAAGTTTGCCTCCAAAATCTCTAACTTAGTCAACAAATCTTGCTTCGACCAGTTTAGGCGTCTTTTTTGAAATTGAACTCTTTTTTCATTATTTTTCCATGGCGAAGAGCCTCTGTTTGATCCTCGTTCCCAGTTGTTTAGTTGATCCTGGGCAACTGCTGATGGATTTGTTGTTGATCTGGAATCGTGCTGAAGAGATGTGCCTGGGAGCTGTTAAGCCTGAAAATTGAATCTAAGGCTCCAAAAGACTAGGCGCCTTACTTCAGCAGGGGCGCTTTTTCACCTGACTTAGTCAATTTTTCGTGACTGTCTTTCAGTTTCTTCATTTAGATCCTCTGTGCTTTGATTTGATGTCTCCGTTGACTGACGAGTCTGATGATCTCGCTTGACAATTCATCGGATAACCAGCTCAGTCCTAGAGAGGATGACTGGTTTCACAGTTTCTGAAAGTCAGTTTTAGGTCTTCAGAAGCAAGGGCGCCTTTCTTCAATAAGGGCAGTTTTGGCTTGCTACCAGTTATTTTCATGTTGAAAATTGCCTTAGTTTGATCTCTGTCATCAGATGATAGCTTTGTTTGATGTCTTTGTTGATTGTTTCGTTGTCGAGATCGATCAAAATGGAGGTCATCCTGGAGGTCACTCAACAAAAAGATTGCATTTGCATGCCCAAAAGAAAGGGCGCCTTTCTTCAGCAGGGGCGCTTTTTCTTGACACTTAGCACATTTTCTAATGTTCTTCATTTAGTCTCCATCTTTGGCATTTTCTGCTTGATCATTGCCTCTGATTGCTTGACAAGTCCGATGAATTGTTGGATTGATCGAGAGGTTGAGAGGGAGCTGAACAAATGCCTTATACATAGCAGCTATTGATAACTTCATCAGGTGTCTTGAAAAGAAGGGTGCCCCTGGCTAGCAGGAGCGCTTTTACCTTGAAGCTCATTGATTAGTCCTCCAATCTACATTCTCTGTTGATCAACTATTATTGTCCTTTGATGTGTCTTGCAGGCTTTGATGTGTCTTGCAGGCTTGCTGATTGGTTCGTTGTGAAGTTGGAGAGATCTCGCGAAGACAACATTTCTCAAGAAATGACATCTTCATCATCTTATTCAAGGGCACCTTTCTTCAGCAGGGGCGCCTTTTTCATGTCAGACTGCCATTTTGGATGTTTCTCGCTTGAAGCATCTCCATACTCTGTCAACGTTTGTTGGTGATCATCGAATCAAATGATCTCGCTGAATGTTTCGTTGGAAAGCAAACAGGAGTACGAAGAAGATGACTGCTTCAGATGAATTTGATGGCTGTATTTGACCTCTTAAATCCAAGGGTGACCTTGGCCAGCAGGGGCGCTTTTAGCTTGCAGTTTCATCATTCCTTTGAAAAACCTTCATCTCTTCACGTCTCACGTTCGCTGTGTAGCTTGACTGATTCGAGCGTTGTCGTTGACGATGCGAATGCGTGCGTCTTGGCAATCACCTTCACCATGTTGTGTGTATAGGTGTTGGAAAAATGGCTAAGGCATTTGACTGCCCAACCTCCTCTTGGTAGCAAGGCGTGCATTCTCTAGACTTACCAATTTTTAGCAATTTTCCCTTTTGAAAATCCCCTCCATTGTAGAGCATCTTTTTCAGCATTTCTGCCATGGATTCTTCATTGAAGCTTTTGAGGCTTAGCTTTCAGCACCTGGTATTGGCCATTCTACCATTAATGGCTGCAGAGGTCTCAACTTGCTTCCTGAAAAGTGAAAATAGACCCACCAGATAAAACATGCTTTTTGATGATTTTGACTTGACCAATGTGATCGTGAAGTCAGTTTATCCTATAAAAATCATTTTCAATCATTTTTGGGAAGGTCCTATTTTTAGGGGTTTTCCTAAAAATAGGGGTTTGAAACCCTAATTTTCAAATTCTCCAAAATTTGCAAGTATCTTCCTTGACACAAACCCATAAAAACCCTATGTTTGGTTTCACCTAAAATGAAGTTTTGACAATAATTTTACATGATTTAGCTCAATTTAAGCAAAATGTCAAAAAATTATTTTCGGTACAACAATCAACATGATGGATAATTGACTGTTGTCTCTACAAATAATCTCCTACAAACAACAGAGTCGGGTACTCGCAGACTCTAGTCCCATCTTCCGAAGATGGCAACTCTCCATCCCACAATGGATGGTATAAGCCCTGAGCCAATGCACACCGATGCATCAACAAATCCTTTGTATGTGGACTGACAGAGAAGTGATGAGCACTCCTCACCATACACACGTTAGTAAACTCCTATGCGAGCCTTGTCTGATATCCCAAAGCGCTGGAAAGATCCCAAACACTGCAATTATTGCTCAACCCTGAACTAGTATCAGGAGTGTGATTGGCATCCGCATCGAAGAGTGGATTATCAAAGACTAATCCAACATCCGGCTCGAATAATGGATTATTCACAAATTGTACGATCACTCCATGCTGATCTGAATTACCATAGCTCACTAATTGACAAGCAACATTGTGTGTGCTATCAACTTCGCACAATATCATCCAAGGTACTGCTGCTATGTACCTCATAGGATGGCTTAGCTAGTAAAGTAGAAGTTGTAGTCTTGACAATTTCCTTGCACACTTCTGCTTTCAATGTAACTGCGTGTCCGCCCAAAACATTATCCGGAGATTCATTGGCATCAAATGTATTTTTTGTTTTGTTTTCTAAGGTCTGATTTGAAAAATCAGACTCATCATGACATGAATCCGCATCACGTAATGCACCATGAGTACCCAATTCTTGAGTCCCTTCATGTGACAATTCAATAGGATCATTTTGCACATGTGAAGTCGCTGCTGCCCTAATGTTTCCTTGAGTCAAATCAGCATGTCTATCAAATTCATTATAGAAATTTCTGCATACCTCATCGGGACTTGAAGACACCAAATCATTCTCATGAAGAGTTGTATCAACCATATGCAAAGATTCTCCATCGATTTCATGTGTAAACAATTCATGGGCTATAGTGTGATACTCCTTCCTTGCTTGCTTAGTTTTGTGGCAAATAGTTAGGTGCAAATCCATGTAACTCTTTAAGGACCAGTTCTTCTTAACACGTTGAGGAAGAGTGCTATATTCCTCAAACATGCTAATCACTTCCTCTTCTTTGTTTTGTGGTGTTGGACCTTTGCTGGTAGGAAGTGAAATTGATCCTTTAGGCAGTCCAAACTTTGAAAGTGTCTGCTCTAAATGTAACAACTCTCGACTAAGCTTGTATTGTGATTGTTGAAGTTCTTTCAATGCCTGTGTACTGCTGAACAATGTTGTCATGAAACCCATTTTCGCTGCCCAACTGAAAACCAAATAAAAACTGACTTGTGCATGGATGATTTTCCCACCAATTGAATGATATCATCACCCAACAAGTTGGCAGGAAATTGCTCTGATACCACTGTAATATCCCTTGCTAGTTCTGATGTGAAGTTGCCGACAAGGGATATTGTCAAACACTTTGCACACAAGGTCTGATCTTGCTAATATGAATTTATGATTGTTTTGTTATGAGTTTGAAGGCTGCAAATGATGTTTTGAAAGCTTCTAATGATGCGAGATTGACTAACAAAGTCCCAGCAATGCTATGCCAACTATTTACTACCTTTTCATGCATATAAGTGAGAACATGTGCATCTACAGCAACTAGGAATTATGAGAAACACTTGCCATGCAAACTGCAAGTGAAATATGAAAGCTACAATCTTTAGACATTAAACCAAACAGTTGGCATACAAAGTTTCTTATGCAAATCAAGGCTACATCAATAAGACATTACATCAAACAATTGACATGCAACTTATTCCCCTCTTTATTGAATGCAATCTCAAGTACAATGCTGACAGGATTAGCCAAGACTCTTGGCTTTCTAATGGAGTTCTAATCTATTGCCAATCTAGTATAAATGGTCATCTACAGCAGCACCATATGCAAATTGATAATGCAATTACTGATAAAGAAATGTGATTACAATTTCAATATGTAGAGGTAATGTAATGACTGATATTTGATTACCAAAAACCTCTACTGAGTGGTATCATGGCTGCCAACTACTACAGACTTTTTGTACTACGAAAATCATGCACTACAAATATAAATGACATCAAAAGCCTGATTTGTAGATGCCAAATTGAAGTACAGGCTTTAGCAATGATCTCCAAATTTTATTGTGATTTTTGAAAGCCCCCTTGAGTGAAGTCGACGTCTTCTACCATGGCCATCCCTGCCCTAGCTGAAGATGGATGCCATAAAATAATGCAGCTGCTAAACCACTCCTTATTATGCTCAAAACGACCAATGGGACCAGAGGAACATGTACGCAAAAACCCATAACCAAAAGCTCCCTCCGAATGAAGATATGAGCAAAACTATGTTTCCCATGGCGCCCTTGCTACAGTATATCAGACCACTGAAATTATTTATCAGCAATGTGATAACTACTCCAAAATACTCTGAAATGATTACCAAGCTCTCCAAAGATAAATGCTCAAATACTCACCAAGAAGAAATGGACGAATGAGGCCATACAAGCAAAAGTCTGAATATGATATGCAAGGTCGACCTCCATTAATGTGTGATATGTATACTCAATATGCTCAATGAGAAAGACTGAGTTGTCTACCTCTTACAAAGTTGCAACCCTTCAGTAGATAGTTTCACTACCGCAGTTATGCATATCAATGGGAGTTATCAGTTACTATTCCCAAAGACTTCCAATGTAGACTACAGAAACCCCAAGGCTTCTCCACCACAAGCACATGAAAATCAAGTATCAAATATCCTTGATGCTTAAAATCTTGGCTTGATCTTCTTTTATACTTTTTCCATCCATCTTCAAGAAACTTCTAAAAAATAATATTATTTTATTTTAGTGACTTTATGATATAATATTTTATTTAAGTCACTTTATTAAATTAATTAAAATAAGGTTACTTTATAATATTTATTTATTTAATAACCTTACAAATTATTAATTTAATTATTTATCTCCCTTATTACTCTCAATCCAATTGATTCCAGGAAACCATCAACCACAAGCAACATCAGGGAAAATTGGGGACATTACAATCTCATTATACAATTTGCTGTGCCAGATTTACATTGCTGTTTTAATAATCTTCCTTTCATATCTACACCTCGGATAGTGTATTTTACCTCTTTGGGAATTGAGAGATAAAGATTATTGTTTGATGTCATTTCTAATAATCTTCTTTTTAGCCTACACCTCGGATAGAGTATTTTATCTCGGGAATCCTGAGAATAAGCTCTCTGTTTTATGTGTTTTCTAGTAATCTTATTTTCAGCCTACACCTCGGATAGAGTGTTCCACCTCTTTGGGAATCCTGAGAACTAGCTTACCGTTTCATGTTGTTTCCAATAACCTTTATTTCAGTCTACACCTCGGATAGAGTGTGCCACCTCCTTGGGAATCTTGAGATAGAGTTTATCGTCAATCATTCCCAATTCCTCCTGATTCCTCTTGCTCTGTTTTTCTAAAGGAGATAGGATAGTTTTAGCTTTAAGCTAGTTGTAGTTAAGATCTGCAGAAACCAGAGAAAGCCTTAGCTGCAACGTATGTGGTTTTATAACCTTGTGCCTCTATCAATTGAGTCAAAAAGATAGGAATTTAGAATACTTTACTTTTTATGCGTATCAGCAAAAGAGGGAGCTTCCCCTCCTAATTTGAAGAGCAGTTAATACTGTTCATAGTTGTCCGTTTCCAATACGTACTCCAGAGTTGCGAATTGAAATGCCAGCAAAATCATTAGAACATGTTAAATAAGCCTTGTAACATCAATTCCAAAGGTTGGGAAGAAGTTTGAATGAGAAGATCTTCATTTTGCGTGTCCAAACTGGTGTTGTTTCTGTAAAATTTGACTGAAAATTGCATGGTACGGCCTGGTACGATCCAATACGGCCTTGTTGGTGAATGAGGAAGTTGAAGAAATGTCTGAGCCCCCAAATGCTTTTTGTTTGATTAGATTTCATTACATTTTGTAAAAGATATTGCACTTTTAGTGACTGCAGTCCAAAACCCTGCCGAGGGTTTCCAGCGAGGGCAATTTGAGAATGGACAGAGTTTCTACCATCCAAAATTCATGAAAATTTGTAGAAACTCTGTCCCAGGCCTATGCAGATTCCTGCATAAGGGAAAGTCATGAAAGTCACGTGTGGAGGAGATCTCTTTGACAGAAATTTCAGATTTGCAGTGAAACAGTCCTAACAACCCTAGGTTCTTGGTGTCTTTGAATGATCCTTGCATTTCTGTCAATGGAGGGTTAAAGAAACATGTTGGCATGATGTTAGAAGCCTGCACAAGTCTGGGAACTTGTATGACAAGCGTTCTTTCCCTTTTGTTTGAAGTCCTTGCCTTATTGCACCTTGGGGCAGCAATATCCAATTTGCACAAAGCATTGCACTGATCATTTGTTTTGGGCTATATATATTGGGGAACCCTTGGAGAATGTTGAGACAGGCCTGAATACACCATGTTTGGTTTAATTAATGTTGTCCTCAAGGGTTGAGTGACACAAGGGTGCTGTCCCATGCTTAAGGCTTTAGGAACACATTGCCAAATGGACAAAGAAGTACTTGTTCCCTGTTTGTTTTGAAACCCTGATTGGAAAGTGTTAAGATTACTGTCTTGAGTCCTTTTCCTCTGCATCACATTTCAATTACCATTTGACTACCAAAATCATGTGAAGATGTTATATTGTTGTTTGTAATCGTGAAATCAACATTTGTATCATACTTGTTAATGGTGGCTCCATAAATATCATGCACATCCAAGTCTATGATGTGAGCCTTCAAATGGGCTCTCTAAAAGAGGTGACACCAAAACCTCATGAAGCAAGCTATGTAAACACTCAAGAAGTTCTGAATCATACCTCAAACCTGAGTGCTCCACTTGCTTAGCCATCATGCATGGCTCATTCCTCATATGCCACATGCTTTGAATCTTTTTGGCCTCTGCCATGTCATGGTGTACTAACTTGTTCTTCTTGTGTCTTGGACACACAAATAAGACCTCATGTTTGTCTCCCAATTGAATGCCAACAATAGAAGAAGATCTCTTATTATCCTCCTCATGAGTAGGAGCTGCCAACTCAAGATTATGCAAAAACCAAAGATTGCTTTTTGTAATATCCCACCCCTAATAGGATATTTAATTTTTTGATTGAGCTCAGTTTAGCATATTAGCATTTTGTCAAACACTTGTCTTGTCATTATTCTGGATTTGTTTTAAGTTCGTGTTGATGAGAGTATTAAATGTTTATGCCAAATATATTCCAAACTCAGCTCAAGTCTTCAAATGAAATGCATATATATATGAGAATCAATTTCTGAGCTTCCTTTTCACTACAATTGAATGCCATTAAATGTTACATAGGCAGAAATTAAATTACAGTCTTATGCATAATAAATCTGAGCACTAATATGGACAGTCATGCATACATCTATTTGCTGATAACAAATGCAGACCCAAACAACTGAAACTTGAGTGAAATGAAATTACATTCTTATGCATAATAAATCTGGGCACTAATATAGACAGTCATGCATACATCTATTTGCTGATAACAAATGCAGACCCAAACAACTGAAACCTGAGTGATAGAAAGTACTAATTTTGCAAATATAAGACTCAGAAATTACTACAACAATGTATCTACCAAATTCTTACAATCTGAGTACCAAAGCAATGGGAATTACACAGTATATTTCAGACTGAGTACCAGTATGGTAGGAAAATGAGTTAATACTCGTCATGAAATGTTCAGAGGTACAAAGACTTCACTGACTAACACTGGCTGTTAACAGCAGACATTTTCATATATTAAAATGCAAGTCAGACCTGGGCAATGTCATGCTAGGCCCATAAATTCACTCGCAGCTCCTCTATATCAAAATAAGACAATCAGAAATGTCTATGCTTCAGCTACAGCAGCTCATATGACCTTCTTTAAGCTCTCAGACCCTCCTTGTATTCCATGTGACCCTCTGTATGACTGCAAACAGGTACTATCAGCAGCAATATGCACCTGTTGCTGATCGAATAGCTTCCAGTTGCTCACACGTCCTTCTATAGGTCTCACGCATCTGTCATAGGCTAGAGTTTAGGTTTGAAATAGCTCTAGATGCTATGCAACCATGTACCCTAGCTTCCACACGCCCTCCATGAAAGGATAGCTGATGCTAATATGAAATGCCTCTATTATTCCTTATCTGCTGATGAAATAATATCAATCCCTAACCTTGCATCCCACTCTACCTGCAAATTTCTGATATAACATTCAAACCCTGATTATTAAATCTCTCCTGCAAATTGATGAAGCACAAGCGCAATCCTTGCAATGGAATTGTTTGCAAGCTGGCTTGGGAGATCTCTCACTCCTGTACTGAGCTGTTCTTCTTGAGGGATTTCATCCTCAAAAAGCATGAGATTTTCACTACCAACAAACCCTTTGCTGAAGCTCTTCTCCAAATTTCTCCAAAACAAGAATAATAATCATCCATCAATAAAATGAGCTTCAAATGCCCTTTTATAATACTCAATTTGCATTTGCCTTCATTTCATTTACTTTTCCCGCCTTTTTGGCGCACAACTTAATAATATAAAGTATACTTTAAAACTCACTTATATCTCCCCTTTTAAAATTAACACTTTAACTTATATTATAAAGTATACTTTAAAATCATTTAAATCCCTTTTTAATAAAGTCCTTATGTCTCCCTTTAAATTGACACTTAAGTTAATATTATAAAGTGCACATTGTTGGCGTTTAAATTCGCACTTTTGGAATTCGTATTTGAAACGAGCAGCTATGCACAATAAAACTGCTCTTCAAATTTAGAGGGGAAGCTCCCTCTTGCTGATGGGGTAAAAGAAAGTAAATTAAATCTAATTCGCCTATCTTTTTTGTTTCAGCTAGAGCACAAGGTTTATAAAACACGAACGCCGCAGCTGAGATTTTCTAGTTTAAGAATTCCAACTACGACTAACTTAAGCTAAAGACGTTTCTAATATCTCAAGTAATACGCAAAGTAAGAGAATTAGAAATGAACAAGATTGATTCTCTGACAAAGGTTTAAGAGAACTCTTTCTCAACATACATCTACACACTTCAATGCAAGCTGAAATTAAGATCACAAAAGCATAACACAAAAGACAGAAACTTGAGACATTATATCAAGGCTAAGGAGGCTCAAGACTTTATTTCTCAAACTTCTGGAACAAAAGATTACACTAAACACATACACTGAACAAGAACTTGCAGCTAAAGAGGCTTGCAACCTTGTTCTTACACAAAAGGGACAGTGATTACAACAAGTACTTGCTGGCTAAAAGAGACTCAGCAATTCGCTATCATACACACAATTGAAGAACACTGAATAACAATAGAAGACACTTAGGTTCCGTGTTTTGTTATCATTAGCATGGTTAAAGAAAACTAATGAGAAAAGGCTTTTATTTATAGCAAACAAAGGAGTAGGGATCCCTAAAATCTCCTTGCTTTCACAATCTAGGGCTTGCTCAGCAAGCAAGCTTTATTTCTAAATCTAGAAAGAAGATAACATCTAACACCTAAGAAAGCAGAAAAAGTAGGGATTGCCAACTATTACAATTTATCTTTTTTCTCTTCTTCGAAGAATGGATAAGAATCGTTTCAAGAATAGAAAGAAAGCGGAAAGAAAGCTTCTAGATGAAAGCCTCTTTGAATCTCAATCGCATCCGCTAAAAAGGAGGAAACTGTGCCCTGGTCAGGTGCATTGATACTATCTAATGCAATATTCCGATTCTCCAAGATCTCTTCGCCTTCTGTGATCAAACTTAGAAAATCTTTCACTTCTTTGGCTGCTTTATGAGTTTTATTCTTGAAAAACATTGCTGCCCCAAAAGATGACTCACTAATTGATAACTTGGCGGTTCTGCAACTTTATGCTTCTGACACTTTTGGTTTCCAATGGAAGAGTATTGCACAACCCTTTTCCGATACCTTCCCTTTTTGCTCATATCACACCATTTCATGCTCTTCAGCTGAGATGATGAAGTTTTTTGTCTGTGGTGTCATTTAAAAAACACTTCTCAACATCCTTGGGCCTGTGGCTGCGAGATACAATATTGACTTGGTTTTGAATCCCATGGGAGAGTACTGCATGCTGAGAAATTTGAATTTTGACAGTAAACTCGACTATATTCAGACAAGTTTTGCACAACTTTCTAATTTTAGCTTGTTGGTTGTTGGCGTTTAAATTCACACCTCTGGAATGCGTATTTGAAACGGACAGCTATGCACAGATAAACTGCTCTTCAAATTAGGAGGGGAAGCTCCCTCTTGCTGATGGTGTTTGAAAGAATGTAAACTAAAACTAAGTTGCCTATCTTTTTGATCAGCTTAGAGCACAAGGTTTATTAAACACAAACGCCGCCCCTGAGATTTTTTGTTTTAAGTCCTTCAACTACGACTAACTTAAAGACGTTCCTAACCTCTCAAGTAATATGTAGAGCGAGAGAAGCTAGAAATTAACAAGGTAGATTTATGACAAAATACTTCAACAAACTCTTTCCCAACAAACATCTACACATTTCAATGTAAGTTGAAATCAAGATCATAAAAGTAGAACATAAATAACGGAAACCTGAGATTTTATATCAAGGCAAAGGAGGCTCGTGATTTTATTACTCAAATTTCTAGATCAAGCTCACTTCTAACATGCCTGGAACAAGAAATTGCAGCTAAAGAGGCTTGCAATCTTGCTCTTCACACAATAGAAATGGCAATCACACTAACTCCTTGTTGGCTAAAGAGGCTCAACAATTTGCTTATCACAACACAATTGAACAACACTCGAATAACAAATAGAAGGCACAATAGGCTCAGCGTTTTGTTATCACTAGCATGGTTAAAAAAACTAATGAGCAAAGGCTCTTATTTATAGAGAAGCAGAGGAGTAGGGAACCCTAAAATCTCCTTGCTTTCACAATCTAGGGTTTGCTCAGTGTTGGGTGAAAATTATGTAATCAGCTTTTCGATAGATTACACAACTTGGACTTCAGCCACAGCTATGTGAGATGTAAATCTCTCCTCTCGGAAAGGGGAGGCGCCCTTCTTACTGCTAACAGAAGATAGTAAATCAAACAAATAATTACAAAATGTACACGAAACTTACGAAGTGGGGGGGTGTGTTACATTCATCCTTCTCTCTTTTTTCAGAGAAGATGTTTACAATGCTTCACCGTTGAAAGTTCACAATTCTTGATAACCTAAAACTAACAACTAGTAGTAATACCAATATCTCTATCTCGTCAAAGCGAAGCGTAGAGATACCAGAAGTGATTAATAACAAACAAATAAAGTAAAAAAGGGAAAGCTCACGAAGGCACAAAGTCGTTCCGTAGCTTTATCAGTGTTGAATCTCTGTAGATGTACCGCTTTGTTACGCTAGAGCTAACAAAGTCTTCTTAGACGCAGCAATTCCTCAACATCATGAACGCATTACAAGCACAAAGTCTTGTAGATCATCCAACAAAGTATTCAATAGCATCTAACGATTACAAGCACAAAGTCTTGTAGATCCTTCGACAAAAGTATTCAAGAGTATGAATAATTACAAGCGCAAAGTCTTGTAGATCATTCAACCAGAACATGCAAGAGCATGAATGATTACAAGCACAAAGTCTTGTAGATCATTCAACCAATGATAAACAGAAATACAAATGCAATCTAAATAATAAATGTAACACAAAGTTACATAAACTACTTAGAGTCCTTCAGATTCTTCAAACTAACCACTACCAAATAAGATCAACTCACAAAAGTATCGAATCCAACGCAAAGTTTGGCTTGCAATCCTTTTCTTTATTAATCGAATCTCATTCACAAAGCATGAACGCAAAGTTTCACAAATTTGTTTCAAAAAGGGCAGCACTTCGCTGCAAACACTCAAAGGATAAAATAATGAAAATCCCTGCACATTATATAGAAAGAGGGATGAAATGTTAGAAGGAAAGAGATTGAGAAAGTAATCGTAGTGGAAAGTTAGGTGAGCTGCATTTTAGATTCACCCTAACTCTTTGACCAAAGTCAAAGTGTAATTTGTTTTGAAAATAAGCTACATCTTTGGACCTTGGTGTTATCATAATTCTACATAAAAAGACATTCAAAATGTCGAAATATTTACAAGATGCATAATGGATGCACCGAAATGCTCCAAGCAACACCGGAGAATAGGGTCGCCATGTTTCTTTGCATTGGCTTAAGTCTTCAATTTCCTCCTAGTCTCCTCGCGACAAACTTTCATCCGACCAACTAAATCCACAATGGTGTGTGAATTCTCGCGGATCGATTCCCATGGCGATGAGCGGAACCTTCTTGCAACTCCGGGCCAAGATGCGTCTTCAGGTTGTCCAATGTGAGCCTTGTATCACAAATGATGTTCAGCGAAGCTTCTGAGAAGTCTGAACTGTCAATCAAATTCATGATGGCTTCCTTGAAGATCTAGGATATTTCTGTGGCCGGCAGGAAGATACGATTTTCCTCAAGAAGTTGACCAGGCAACTCTTTGATACCTTTTTCGAGAATGGTGCGATGCCCGTCGACATCTTCCTGTACTTGGTGAAGGTCTTCTGTGAGAGATTGAACCACTTGAATTCTGTGTTTCAGTGATTCTCTTACCTCAACGAATTTTTCTTTGTTAGGAATTACCCTGACCTCCACCAATTTGTCAGGAAGCTTTTACCGTTTATCGAATTATGACACAGTATTTTCCATGTCTCTGCGCTCCTGGGAAAGTACACTTTTCTTTATCAAGCTCTGTGGTGAGCTTGGCCAACATGGTAGTTTTCTCATCCACAGCCAAAATTATCTGAGATCCGTGTTCAATGATTTTCTCAACAAAATCATATAACACCCCTCAGCCTTTGGAGGCTTAATTTCTCTTTGACACAGCCGGGTTCTCAATATTTGCCATCACAGCCGTTGTGCATTACTGGAGAACTCCGGCAAGTCTCTTTACAACAAGGGTATAATGTCACTGCTTGTACATGTTAATGAGCTGTTCTACTTTTATCCAAATTTTCCCGCCAAGATATCCAAAGTGACGGCGATCGCTTTTGCACTTCGCTGGTAACCTTAAGCGTTGTGACCTTTGTTACCGTAGTAGTCCTCCATATATTGACATCACCTTCTTCATTTGGCGCCAATTTCAGCATACTTGTGGCCGTACTTATCAACGCTCACCCTTTTGAGTATACCTTTTGCCTTTCTTCCCTTTGCTTTTGAAGGTCTGTCTCTTCGAGGTCGAAATTCTCCGGGGAAATCATTTGCTTTTTTACGCCTCGACACTTGAGATATTAGCCAGAGGAAGAAAAGAAGTGTGAACTTCTCGATTTACCGCTGGTTCTACGCCATTGCTACTTCAAGTTATTGTCACATCTAAACTTACCATAGGTATCGTGACAATCGGAGAAGTGTCTGTAATCATCGCTCCTGTAGTTGACACATTGAGTTGATCACGCATTGACTCATTCATGAAATGATTGAATTCATTTTCAGAAGTGATATCATATGTTGGCGAAGACAAGCTAGGAATGGACGATGGAGGGCTTGACAATATATCAACCGTATGGATGCTTGTCACTGAAGGAGTATCAAGCTGGGTTGATGCTGCGGGGATAGGAGATATCTCAGCTGCAGGAATGCATGTGGTAGGAATGGACGATGGAGGGCTTGACAGTATATCAACCATATGGATGCTTGTCACTGAAGGAGTATCAAGCTGGGTTGATGCCGCAGGGATAGGGGATATCTCGACTGCAGGAATGCATGTGGTAGGAATAGGTGACGAGGGAACAAGAGGTGGAGGAGTTCTTGAATCTGGAGGGGTATGAGGAACATTTGAAGTCACGGGTGATGATGTTCTGGGAATTTCCTCAATTACATTCTCAGGAGGAGAAGTAATTATTTCTGATCAACCGTCTCGTTGATCACCCTCTTTGTCTCCTCGACATTCGCTTCTTCAAAGTCACCTTCGCATCCTTCTTTTCTTCGTAATCTTCATCGATTTTGCCCGCCGTAAAACCTCTTCGCATTGAGTCCGCCTCGCGTTGAATCTTCATCTTCAGCGATGGTCGCTTTTGAAGTTTTCTTTCTTCATCTGGTCTATCTCTTCTAGAATAGACTTTTACCCCTTTAGAGCCGGTAGGTAGAGGATAGATTCCTCGCGGATTTCCCCGACACCGGTATCTTTCGGGCCACCGCTGAACTTGATCCTGTGACCCTTCGCCAAGAAGTGGAACGTCGCTGATTTGTTTCTTTGTCGCTGAGTTCTTGCCGCTATTGAAGCTTCGCCGATTCCTCTCCTTCCGAAGTTTGTTCTCAAACTTTCATTGCATAACCATGTTTATGTAACCATTCTTCCGTGGTTGGCTAAGAACTCACTTTTCTCTCTGGCGCGTCAACTTCAGACTACAGCTGCGCACCGCCTTGTCACCGCAGACGATTCATGATATCACCTGGATCTTCAAAATCCTCTGGTAGGTCAGCAATACCAAGATCCCTGATTTGTTGAACAGTCAACTTGCAATAGTCCATTTTACAAATGGCTTCTTCATCTCTGCAATCTGCCCAGATGTCTTCAAAACGGTACCTGTGTTGGTGACCCTTGTGCAACTTTTTTCTGACATCTCGGTAGTTGAAATCAAACCTATACCTGTAGGTTTTGATGGTCATGATCTGCATTTCAGCATAGACAGACTTAGCTTTTTGTGCAATTTGGATAGTATATCGGCCGATGGTCAGTGGGAACTTGAACCCACGCTTGTGGTTGCTTCTTCGTTCTTTCTGCACTGACATCAACTGTCTGCATGTTTCCATGAGAATCCACTTATCCGAAGGATAACGTGGTAGCATGTAGGGACAACCGGTGTAGCAGCCTACTCTCAAGTAAGTAAACGCTGGGAATTGGAGAAAAATGCATCCAACTTTACTTACCACCTTATAAGCCTCATCAGATACTCTTCTTCTTTCTAAAGCTGGATCAAAGTTGAAGAGTAAAGGCGAAAGAAAGCATCAATGACTCGCCTAAATGATGAAAGTTTCTCCTTCAAATTCAATTGATAGAAATATCTCTATCGTGCACCATCATTCAATTCCCTTTGTAGATAGACTGAACTTCATCACACCGGGCCGTTACCCGGCAAGAAGCCGTAGAACTTCAATGTAGAAGGATCACAACGCCGTATCTCATCGCTAATTTGTTTGCCCCCAATATGCTTCTTTTCTCTTATTATGATCCTCGGATATTCATACATCCAATCGTGAAAGTGGATGATTCTAGCAGTTTCCTTCACCCTTTTGAAATGTGATCATATCCTTTGACGTCATCTTTGAAGTCACTTCGCAGGAGTCCTTTCGGCCATCTAGAAACATATGATCTAGGCTTCTTTAACCATTGAGTGTTTATCAACTGTTTAGCTTTATTGGGATCAACATCGAAAGATCTCCTGAGCTTTTGATATAGAGATGTCAATATATTTCTCCATATGAGGGACCTTGAAGACAATATCAAAGAAGTCGAGTCGAGTCTCAGAATCTCGTGCCGGAAGAGTCGATCACGCTTCTGCTTTCTCTGATGTAATGAGACGCAACTTGGAGAACAAACTCGGTATTGTGCGCAGCTGTAGGGAACATCGCCACCAAATGGAGGTTGCTGTGTACGATCGCTCTCATTGAATCAGGAAGAGGCTTCGTCTCGGTTAGCTTTGAGAAGTCAACCAAGCCTTGATGACCAACCTCTGTATCTTTTATCTCTTCGACTTTGGAAAGCACCATAGTCGGCGGATAGACACCTTGATATTTGTACTTCATCTTGCCGTTTGCTTTTGAAGAAGGAGGCTTAGTAGCAGTCATCAAAAGGAACTGGAGCTCTGATCACTCTTGATTTGATGATCTTTGAAAATAGACTGCAATCCGTTTAGCCAGAACAAACACCAATTGTTAGGAAACATGGGAAAGCGTGAAATGAGCACGAGGATGGGAAAGCATGGAGCGGATGACGAGGCACGCAAAACGATGCACAAAGGCGGAAAAACGAGGCTCAAGAGTGCACTGGTCGAAAATGAAGTTTATCTGGGAAGAATTGGAGAAAACTCGGAAAAAGTGTAAGGGCGCTAAAATTCAGCGCCCTTACATCTCTGGAAAATTGCTTTTGATGCAAGGGCGCTAAATTTTAGCGCCCTTACATCTTTCAGTGTTAGAAATTTTTTGACATTTTCAAAATGTCATAGCGCTAAAATTCAGCGCTTCAGCAATTTTTTGACAATTTTGAAATGCAGATGTAGGGAAGAATGGCGATGGCGCTCGTGCTTGGCAAATGCAATGTTTTCATGGAAAGCTTTGAAACTTGTCTCAATATCAATGTATACGCATTCAAGGGTTTCATCAAGAAATCTTTCTTTTTTGAGATTTCAAATTTCGCTCCAAAACTTATGAAGAGAGCGACATGGATAACGTGCTTAACAAGCACAAAAACATTGGAAAGATACAAGTTGTGAGGAGAGTGGAATTAACATGAAACACAAGAATTTGCGTTGTGTGAGGATAGATGAAAAACGCGAATGGAGAAGAACAAAACGCGTAGGGTAAAAGTAAGGAAAGAATGCGTAGGGAAAGAAAACGGAAATGGAGGAAAGAAATGCGCATTCAAAACAATAAGTGAGGTTAAGAAAAACGCGAATGGAGGAAAAGACGTGAAGAGAAATAGAAGAAACAAAAACAAAAAACGCGAATGAGAAGAAAAGAAAACAAAAACGTGTATGTTAATATTGAACATATACAAATGAAAGAAGAATAAAGACAAAGCAAAATGACTTACCAGAACCAAAACGCGAAGCTTGCTGAAGAAAGAATGGCGAAAATCTTCAAAAAAACATGTTTTGCAGTTGAGATGCAATTCGCCCAGCAAGAGGAAGAAAAGAACAAAGCTCATAATAATGAAAAATGGCGAATTAAAAGACCCTTAAGTGAAAAGGAAAATCAAAAACCTAACTCAAGTCGAGCAATAAATTTAGGCACGAAAAGTGGCACGATTGACGAAAAACGCGAAAACATGAAGAAACGTGCCAGAGCCATGAAAAAGAGTTAAGTGGCGAAGAAAAGTGTAATGGCGCTAAAATTTAGCGCTATTGCACTTTTTGGAAATTTCACTGCATGCAGGGGCACTAAATTTTAGCGCCCTTGCATTTTCTAGACTTAGCCAATTTTGGCTTCAGGGCAGGAGCACACTTTTCCAGTGCCACTGCATTTTTCGTAATTTGTTAAGTATGAACAGTGAAACTTCGCGAAAGATCTCGTTTCGAAGGTCTTTGCGAGGCGAACATGGGGGAATGCTCGAATTGACTATTCGAGGCTTAGGAACGCATTTCGAGGTGGCTTGAAAATCACTTCGTTATGCGTGCTTGAACTTCACGAATCCTAGGAAACAGACAAGTTTCGTAGGGGGGTTATCCGTGGAACGAGCGCTGCTAGATTCCGTGATAACACTCAGCAAGCAAGCTTTATTGCTAAATCTAGGAAGAGGATAACATCTAAAACCCTAGAAAGCAGAAAAAGCGGGAAATGCCAACTATTACATTTATCTTCTTTCTCTTTTTCAAAGAATGGATAAAAATCATTCCAAGAATAGAAAGAAAGCGGAAAGAAAGCTTCTAGATGAAAGCCGCTTTAAATCTTAATCATATCCGCTAAAAAGCAGGAAACTGTGTCGCGGTCAGGTGCATTGATACCATCTAGGGCAATATTTTGATTCTCCAAGATCTCCTCGCCTTTTGTGATCAAACTTAGAGGATCCTTGACTTCTTTGGCTGATTTATGAGTTTTGTTCTTGAAAAACATCGCTGCCCGAAAGATGACTCACTAATTGATAACTTGGCGGCTCTGCAACCTTCCTATGTTTCTGACACCTCTCTTGATTTCCAACATAAGAGTATTGCGCAAATCTTTTCCGATACCTTTCCTTTTTCTCATATCACACTTACTTGTGTTCTTCAGTTGAGATGATGAAGTTTTGATATAGTGCTGATTTGGTCTTAAACTCGAGGGGAGTGTACTCCATATTGAAAACCTTGAAGAATGACTGTAAACTTGCCTATGTTCAGACAAGCTTTGAGCAACTTTCTATTTTTAGAATGCTGGTTTTTCTTCTTCAAACGGACAAATTTTTGGAAATTTTTCTGAAATATGGGTTTTGCTCAGAATTTCGTTGCAAGACAACCCAGATCGTCCGTTTTTGAAAATTTTGAATTTAGACTGAGGAAGCAGCAAACCCTAATTTCATTAATTTTTCATTGAAAAAGTTGGCACCTGGGTTTTGTTCAGAACACAATTAGAAATGGACCCAGCTGATCAGATTTGAAAAACATTGATGGCTGATCGAAAAAGCAGCCAACCCTAAAATTTGAAATTTTCTTGAAAAAGTTGTGATATGGGTTTTCTTCAGAAGACTATTTTGAGAGGACCCAGATGATCAAAAATTGGAAACCCTGAAGATTTCACTAACATGCAAGGAAAAAGCAGCAGCTGCAACTTGATAAATTTCCTCAAAAATTCTTCAGAAGAATGAGATGAAGAAACCCAGATGGCTGAAAACTAAAATTCTTTGACCTTCTCCTTCAAAAATTTGATCTTCTGTATGAAAAAGCATGAAAAAGCAAGGTCTTATGTTGCTGGTCTGAAAATTATTCATAAAAATCAGCAACCTTGAGCTCTTGAATCTTGAAATAAAACCTCAAAGTTGTTGTTCCACTTCTCTTCTTTGGAAGCCACCTGCAAAAATGATGAAAACTGAAAGGAAGAGATGTCTTAAATAGATTTAGGGCTTGAAATAGCTTTGCTTTCTTTTGCTTTAATCTTCAAACCCTAAACTCAGCTTGTTCAATGAATTTAGACATTCATCTTTCCCTTGCCATTTTGAATCTTTTGAAAACTTTGAAAATTTCACTAAGGCATTGAAAGTTGGGCGCCCTTCTTGGCTAGGGGTGCCCATTTTCTCCAGAGTTAGCCACTTTTTTGAGAATTTTCAACTTTTCTTCCATTTTGACCCCTGGTTTGACCTCGATCTCTGGCTTCCAAATTGATTCGATGAACGAGCTGGATGATTCATCACGTAGCCTGACTGATTCTGAGAAGATTGTTCTGGGGAATCTCTGGCGAAAAACTTCGTTTTGACCTTCAAATTCATGGGAGCCCATTTCCTCCAGGGGCTCTGAACTTTCACAGTGTTAGCCATTTTTGCACGATTTTCAAGTTCTTCATTTCCCTTTGATCTTCTGATGAAATCTTGATTCCGGGAGCTACGCTGATCTGATTGACTGGCTGACAGGTTCACTGGATAACTTGGCTGAAACCAACAAGATGATTGTAGACGCTTCATTGACAAATTCCATCATCTCAGAGCTCAAAATCTTGGGCGCCCTTTCTCTCCAGGGGCGCTCAACTTGACCAGACTTAGCCATTTTTCTTAAGTTTTCAACTTTTCTTCAATTTTGATCCCTGGTTTGATCCTGATTTCTGGATGTTCGGATGACCCGATGGACGAGCTGAATAATTCATCGCGAAGCTCGACTGATTCTAAGAAGATCACCTTGGAGACACTTCTGGCTAAAAACTTCGTTTCGACCTTCAAATTCATGGGAGCCCATTTCCTCTAGGGGCTCCGAACTTTCATAGTGTTAGCCATTTTTCTATATTTTCTTCTCTGCTTTTGACTTTGACTCTTATCAGACCCTCTATTACGCCTGCTGCATCTGGTGACTGCCATCTCTGATTGACGTGTTGTTGATCTTGTTTGAAAGCCTGACATGTTATGAGGAAGTGATCTTGGAGGCTTCACTGGAAAAATCATTCATTTGGGCTCTCGAAATTATCAGTTCCTTTCTCTTCTAGGGGCTCCCATTTGCTTCAGACTTAGAATATTTTACGTGATTTTCATCTTCACTTTTGAACCATTATTCCATACTTTCAGCTTGATCTGGATTTTCCGAAGAATGACAAGTCAAATACTCTGACGAAGACACCCGTGGCGAAGCTGTCTGAATTCTGGAGAGATTGAGCACATTTGCGAACCCTTACTGCTGATTTAGGCCCCTCAAAAAGCTCAGCGCCCCTGGGCACCAGGGGCATTGAAAGTTCCCAGAGTTAGAAAATTTTCTGACGTTTTCTTAATTTTCACTTTGTCTCCTATTTGAAACTGCTCCGTTTGATCTCGAATTCCGGGTGACTGGATGATCCGTCGACTGCATCTCCGGACTTGCTGCGGAGCTGGAAGGATTCTGAATATCTTTGACTAAGAGCTCAAACCCTAATTCCATCATCTGGTGTCCTAAAAAGATGGGCGCCCTTCTTCACCTGGGGCGCCCATGTTTGGCAGTGTTGGAAAATTTTCACCATTTTTCAATTTCTTTCTCGTTCTTCGTGCAAGCTCATGAACTCACCTTCTGTTGAACGCACGAGTGTTGAATCTAACACCTGGCAGCCGACTGACCTCCATTGATGACCTCAGAGCTCCTGTTATGCTTGAAAAAGCAGAATAGACCCACTAGGGCAAAACTGACCTTTTTGAGATTCTGACTTCACCAGCCTGATATGGATGTATTTTGAGCCAATCAAAATCAGTTTGAATCCTAATGAACCAACTTTCTATTTTTAGAAACTTTTGCCAGTAATCGTTTCAAAAGAAACCCAAAAAAACCCAGAAAACGATACTAGTTTTAGAAAATTTCTAAAAATAGTAGTCTTCCTAAAAAGTAGGGATAAAAAACTGAGATCTGGGTTTTGTAGGTTAAGCTGCTTTGAGCAGACCCAGATCGTCAGATTTTGAAACTTTTGTGTTTTAACCCCTCATGCAAGACATGCACATCGAAATTTTGACCTTTTTGACTGATTTAACAAGACTTTTACTCATTTCTTCAAAATGTCTAAGTGTAACAAAAATTTTAATTTTGGGGTACAACACTGGTTTTCTTCTTCAAACGGATGAATTTTTCAAGAATTTTTTTGAGACATGGGTTTTGTTCAGAATTTCATTACAAGAAGACCCCGATTGTCCGTTTTTGAAATTTTTGAGTGTAGACTAAAAAAGCAGTAAACCCTAATTTCTTCAAATTTTCTCGAAAAAAGCTGGCACCTGGGTTTTGTTTAGAAGCACATTTGGAACGAACTCGCTTAGTTGATCAGATGTGAAAAATATTGAAGGCTGATCGAAAAAGCAGCAAACCCTAGAATTTGAAATTTTCTTGAAAAAAGCTGAGATTTGGGTTTTCTTTAGAAGACTGTTTCAAGAGGACCCAGATGATCAAAATTCGAATATATTGAGGATTTCACTGACATGCAAATAAAAAACAGCTGCTGCAACTTAATGAATTTCTTGAAAATTTGTTTAGAAGAATGAGATGACAAGACGCAGATGGCTGAAAATTGAATATCTTGGCTTTCTTCTTAAAAAATTGATCTTTTGGATGAAAAAGCATGAAAAAGCAAGGCCTTATGCTGCTGGTCTGAAAAATTTGATGAAGAATCAACAAACTTGAGTTCTTGATTCATGAAATATAACTTCAAATCTGCTGCTCCACTCTTCTCCTGTGAATGCCACCTGCAAAAATAATGAAAATTACATGAAAGAGAGGTGTTAAATAGACTTAGGGTTTGAAATAGGTTTGCTTTCTTTTGTTTTTTATCTTCAAAACCCTAAAATCAGCTGGTTCGATGAGCTTGGACATTCTCTTCCTCTTGCCATTTTGAATCTTTTGAAAATTTTGAAAATTTCACTAAGGCATTGAAAGTTGGGCGCCCTTCTTGGCTAGGGGTGCCAACTTTCTCCAGAGTTAGCCATTTTTCTGAGTTATTCAACTTTTCTTCAATTTTGACCCCTAGTTTGATCCTGATTTCCAGCTTCCAGATTGATTCGATGAACAAGTTGAATGATTCATCACGTAGATTGACTGATTCTGGAAAGATCTTTCTGTAGGCATCTTGAACTATAAACTTCGTTTAGGCCTTCAAAATCATGGGAGCCTATCCTCTCCAGGGGCGCCCATCTCAACCAGTGTTAGCCATTTTTCAATAATTTTCAAGTTCATTTTCCCTCTGATCTTTTGATGAAATCTCTGTTTTGGGAGGTTCACTGATCAGATTGGCCAACTGACAACTTCACTGGATAGCTTGGCTGAATCCGATGAAGTGATCTTGGAGGCTACAACTGTAAATTCCATCATTTCAAGCTTCAAAAACTTGGGCGCCTCTTCTCTCCAGGGGCACCCATGTTAACCAGTGTTAGAATTTTTTTCACATTTTTCAAGTTTCTGGTTTATCTCCTCTGCTTCAGAAGATTTTACAATTTCGGATGATCTGGGCATTGGATGGACTGATGGTTGGACTCGTTGCGGAGCTGAGAAGATTCTGACAGGGGTCTTCTGGGAGTGCTGACTGCAGAAAAGTCCATTAGAGGCATCAAAAGCTTGGGCGCCCTTCTTGGCTGGGGGCACCCAACTTCACCATACTTAGAATATTTTCTTGTATTTTCACCTTGCTTTGGAATTTGGAAATTTCACTCTTGTGAAACCCTCTGTTTAGCCTTTTGCATCTGACGACTACCAACTCCAATTGATGTGCTGATGATCTCATTGGAAAGCCGGTTTAAATCTGAAGAAATCATGTTGGAGGTTCTATTGGAAAATTTACCTGTTTAAGCCCTCAAAATCAAGGGCGCCTATCTCCTTCTGGGGCGCCCAACCCCTCCAGACTTAGACATTTTCTTGATTTTCATCTTTTGGAGTTGAAACCTTCATTCTGTACCTTCAACTTTGACTTGGATTTGCCGGAGATTGACCAGTCGGATGCCTTGACAAAGATATCCGCTGCGAAGCTGATTGAATTCCAAAGAGATTGATCCTATCTGCAAACCCTAACTGCTGGATTTAGCCTTTCAAAAAGCTGGGTGCCCTTAGGCACCTGGGGCGCCCAAAGTTCCCAGGCTTAGTCAAATTTGGTGATTTTCATGTTTTTCATTCCGACTTCTGTTTGGATCCTCCCTATTTGATCTTGAATTTCGGATGATTGGATGATCTGATGACTGTATTGCCGATTTTGCTGTGGAGCTGAGAGGATTCTGAACAACTTTGACTGGGATGTCAAACCCTAATTTTATCATTAATGCCCTGAAAAGATGGGCGCCCTTCTTCACCTGAGGTGCCCAAGTCAAGCAAACTTAGTCAAAATCTCACTATTTTCACCTTCTTCCTCATTCTTCGTGCTTGCTCACCAACTCACCTTCTGCTCAATGCTTGAGTGTTGAATCTTACGCCTGGCATCTGACTGACCTCCATTGATGACCTCAGAGCTCCTGATATGCTTCTGAAAAAGCAGAATAGACCCACTAGGGCAAAACTAATTTTTTTGAGATTCTGACTGCACCAGCTTGATATGGAAGTATTTTGAGCCAATCAAAATCAGTTTGAACCCTAACGGACCAACTTTCTATTTTTAAAATGTTTTTCCGGTATCCGATTCAAAAGAAACCCAGAAAAACCCAAAAAAAGTTAATTATTTTTAGGAAATTTCTAAAAATAGCAAGTTTGCTAAAAAGTAGGGATGAAAAACTGAGATCTGGGTTTTGTAGATTAGGTCGCTCTGGGACCCAGATCGTCAGATTTTGGAAATTTTACATTTTAATCCCTCATGCAAGACATGCACACCCAAATTTTGACCTTTTTTTAAGTTGTTGTGAACACTTTCATAATAAAAGAGTTTTCTAGATGTTGTGACCTTTTCACACATCACCCCATTCAAAATGGGGACCCCCTAATTTTTGCTCCGTTCCTTGTCTTTTGGCTTTGGTTTTGTCTCTCTCTCTTTTTCTCTCTTTTTTGCTGTCTGCCTTTCTGGGGATGTGCTCGCCTTTGAGCTTGAACGCTAGATTTTGGCTAAGTCTGAGAATTAGGGATTTGAGTCTTCCGGCCGGTTTGAATTCAAATGGAATGAATGAATTGGAATCTGAGCTTCACATTGCAGTCAGCATCCTTCCAGCAGGTCCCCAGCAAAATTTCATTGAATTCCGACAACTTACTACTTTTAGTAAGTGCTTAATTTGGGACATGCACTTTTGAAGTTCCGATCGTTACATTGCATCTAGGATACGTCAAGCTGCTCGTCTGTAAATTTTGAGCCAGAACTGACAACTTTCTATTTTTAGCAAGTTTACCTTTAGGAGCTGATTTTAGGGTTTATATGCGAAGTTTTTTTAGTGCATGTCTGGAGATTCTTTCTGGGTTTTTTGAGACCTACACAGTGATATAACATGCAAATTGAAACGATGACTTTCAGTATTTAGCCTTGAGAGGCTATTTTTAGGGTTTGCATGTTGAAATTTTCTTTGCATGTCTGAACATTCCTTGTGGGCTTTTCGAGAGCTTCGCAGTGGTATAACATGCAAACCAGGATCAAGACTTTTTCAGGAGCCGTCTTCAGAGGCTATTTTTTAGGGTTTGCATGCAGGGATTTTCAGCGCATGTTAGGTTATTCTTTATGGGTTTTTCAAGAGCTACGCAGTGATGTGACATGCAAGACAAGATGATCATTTTTCAAAGACTTACTATTTTTAGCTGGACCATTCCGACAGTTGCCCAACACATCAGTATTACAAATAGAGGAAACTACAACATAAACGGAATCAAACGAAGGTCGTTTGATTGACATGCAAGTCAAGTTAGGGTTTCCAGCTTCGGGACCCAAAATGAAGGGTAAAATGCCAGAATTTTCGAAAACCGGTGTATCCCACTGTGATCAGTATCTTTCAGGCTATCCACTGGTAAAATTTGAAGGCAATCGTAGCACTTACTATCTATAGTAAGGCACTTCTGAAACAGGCTATAAATAGTAAAATGCGCCCAAGAAGAAGCTGGCAGGAGGATAAAAGTTTTCTAGTGTTGAAATTCCTGCTCATACCCCAAAATGCGCCCTCAAGTTGGCAGGATGTTGAGAAATTTTCTAAGTCTGGAGTTAAATCCTCCTGAACCCCCAAAATGCACCCAACTTGCTCAGTGGTGATGGAAAATAAGCTAAGTCTGGAGTTAAATCCTCCTGGACCCCCTAAATGCGCCCAACTTCAGGAAGGAGGAAGGAAATTTGAATACTTTGTAAGAAGTTGTTGTGAACACTTTCATAATAAAAGAGTTTTCATTGATGGTGATCTCTTCTTTGTTATGAGTAGCTAGCGAGGCTTCTTCGTCCTTCCAATTCACGTAGAATCTTGAAGTAGCTTAAAGTAAAGTAGATTTCATTTCATGCAAGTACACAGTAATTGTGGAATGTGGTGCTCGATTTGAACAAAACTTCGCTTATCCATACCACTAGCAGACTCGTTGACGGTGGGTTCGCCTTGTGTGGTCAACTGGAACATAGTGAAACTTAACTTCGATTATGGTTTATATGTTGGCATGCATCGTTGTGATGGTGTCTTCATGCTAGATCGTGATTTGAATACCTTTGATTACTCCTCTGAAGATTGCACTGGTTTGTGGAAGTTGTCCGAAGCGAGGCAAAGCAAAGCTCGGTTGAAGTCTGCGAGAATTGATTGCCATGTCCCACGCCTTAGAGTAGATTAGAACCTTCTTCCCCGTATACTCATTTAAATTCAGTTCATTTCTGGTTAGTGTTAGGAAACTTGTGCTTACCTGCCAAATCATTCGAACCACGTGAAGCCCTTAATCTACTGTCTGCTGTCAACTGTCGAACAATTGCGTAAGTCCCCTTGAAATACCAGCAAAATCACATCGAGCCAATTGAGACTATCCAATACCTAGAAGGAACCTTGGAGTTGAACACACAAACTTTCTCGCAATCTTAGCGTGCTGGATACTTTGATCAAGAGAGAATAGGGTAGCCATTGGCAACTTTATTCTGTGTTGGTGCGGTCACGAAAATCACATCAACAGAATGCTCTAGGACTTTCGTGCACCAAGACAAAAGACAAATGTTACTCACTAGAGTCCAAGTCGGTGCCATTAGTCGGACAATTGAAGGATGCTCAAGTAAGGTTGGTGGCCTGTCCTGAGAAGAAAATCATGATGACCATCCTGCTAGCTGACATTCCAGCTAGCTAAAGGATGCTATTGAGCAGAAGCTTTTGCAAAGACCTTGGTGGAGAGATTCAAATGGATTGGCCTTTTGCAAACATTCCATTGAAGAATGGTACTTTCATGTTGGAACCAGAGCCCAAGTCTCGATTTGCGGTCGTGAAGTCTCAAGATCCTCAAGCTCAAGTTTTATATCAAGAGACGGGTCTTGGTACTTACACCATGCTGTCAGAGATACCTGAAGAAAGTCAAGAAGTGGCATGTACCGCAGACGAACCAATAGAAGATCCTAAGCTATGGTCTATGCAGTTTGATGGCAGTTGTTCTACTACTGGTTCGGGAGTGGGAGTTGTGATAATTTCTCCTGAAGGATGGTTATATCCATTTGCATACCGCTTGCAATTTGAATGTACTAACAACACGGTGGAATATGAGGCGCTTTTACTAGGTCTCAGAAATGCAAAGGACATGGGTATTAAACATCTCATAGTCAAAGATGATGCGGAGCTGGTTGTGAAGCAAGTCAAAGATCAATTCAAAGTAAAAGCAGATCGTCTCCGACATTACAGAAATAGGGTGTGGAATGCAATAGATTGGTTTGAAGCATTTGATATCAAGTACATTCCACGTCTAGAAAACAACAGAGCAGATGCCCTCGCGGTGTCAGCTTCACTTTTCATGCCACATTCTGACTTTCGTCAGAATGTATTTGCCATTGAGTTAATATACAGGCCAGCTGTACCGGACAACTGTGATAATTGGCAAGTCTTTAACGATGATGACCACATCAAGGAGTTTCTTGTTATGGGAGATAATTTTAAAGAATTGTTCTTTGAGGGCAATTCATTTACTCACAGAGAAGCAGTAACAGAAGTTTCAGATGCGTCAAAGATTGCTGAAGACAAAGAAAGTCCAGAAGAACCAGATACAAGCATTCTTCAGTTGAAAGGAAATAAAATTCCCAAGGGTTTGGTTTCCTTGGAGAATATTTTTGACAGGAACGATAGATACATACAAGATCAGAGAAACTCAAGCGAAAGAACCTTTGCCAAATATCAACAAATAAATATTGAAATAGTTGACAAGCCTCGTCTTGTTAATCTTGCTACGTGCTGCACTGCAGAGGAAAGTGAGAGGTTCATCTCTTTGTTCAAGCAATATCGAGATGTTTTCGCTTGGTCATATGAAGATTTGAAAGTTTTTACACCAAGAGAATTGTCTCACACAATTCTTGTTCAACTTGAAGCGAAGCCCTTCTGGCAAAAGCAAGGACACTATAATCTGTGGATTCAAGATACCATCTACGCGGAAATCTAGAAGATGGTGAATGCAAAGATCATCTTTCCAATCCATCATTCCACTTGGGTGTCGAATATAGTTCTTGTGCGCAAGAACGGAGAAATCAGAATCTGTGTCGATTTTAGGAACTTAAATCAATCATCGTTCAAGGATAATTATCCTTTGCCGATCATGGAGCACACCTTGCAGACGGTTACCGGTTCAGAGATGCTGTCCTTATTGGACGGTTTTTCTGGTTATAATCAGATTGCAGTAGCTGAAGAAGATCAGTACAAGACGACATTCACAACCCCGTGGGGTACATTTGCATATGAAAGAATGCCCTTCGGCCTCATCAACGCCGGTGCTACATTTCAGAGAGCCATGGATTTGGCATTTGGAGACTTGAGAAACAAAGTAATTGTTGTCTATCTAGATGACCTCACTGTTTTCTCGAAGACACGAGGAGATCATTTTTCACATCTAGGGAAGGTCTTCGAGAGATGCAGATACTACAAAATATCGCTGAATCCCAAAAAGTCTATCTTCACGGTGACGGAAGGAAAGTTGCTTGGCCACATCGTCTCCAAGGAGGGAACTCGAATCGACTCGAGTCGGGTTGAAGCTATCAGAAGTTTGTCTCTTCCAACAAGCAGAACGGGGGTACACTCTTTCTTTGGTAAAGTAAATTTCATACGGAGATTTGTACCAGATTTTTCTGAGTTGACTAAAGATATATCTGCTATGATGAAGAAGACTGTTTTGAAGTGGACGGAAGAAGCAAAGAAGGCATTTGTAGCAATAAAAGAAGCCATCAGCTGAGCTCCAGTGCTAGTCCGTCCAGATTTTGAAAAGGATTTTATCCTTTATTGCTATGCATCAGAGCATACTCTGTCTGCCATTCTGACACAAAAGTTAAATGAAGAAACTGAGTCTCCAATAGCTTTCATGAGCGCCAGTTTCAAGGACAGCGAGTCATGATACTCTCAGATTGAAAAGAATGCATATGCAGTGGTTCAAGCTGTAAAGAACTTCAGATTTTATATCTTGAATTCACACACCATTGTATATGTCACAGACCCAACAGTGAAAAGCGTGCTAACTCAGCAGGAGATGGGCTCGAAGAGAGGTAATTGGGTCGCAAAGGTGCAAGAGTATGACTTGGAGATCAAGCTGACCAAACTCGTCTGCGGGAGAGATCTTTGTTAGTTGATAGCGGAGGATGGTGATAAGAAGCTTCAAGCCAAAGGTATACCTGAGATTGAACCTGAAGTTAAAGAGGATCTTCCAATGGTCTTACTAATTGAGTCTTCAGGAGAATGGTTTATTGAAATATGGTATTACCTGACTTATATTGATTGTCCGAGTCACTTGAACAAGCAACAGAAGAGGACGCTAAAGCTAAAAGTGCAAAATTATGTGATCATCAAAACGTTCTGTACAAGCGGGGGCTCGACGGAACCTTTTTTCTATGTGTCACCAAAGATCAACAACGTCGTTTACTAGAAGCCTTCCACAATCAAGCATGTGGTGCAAAATTGTGACAGACAATGTAACATGTTTCTCATCCGAGGAACTATTGGAGTTCTGTTTCAATCATAGCATCACTCTATCTCATTCATTAGATTATTACCCCCAGGGTAATGGACAAGCTAAATCATCAAATAAGAACATTGTCACAATCATCCGCAAGTTGGTTGATTCTCATCAACGAACTTGGCATAAGAAGCTCTATGACACTCTCTGGGCCGATAGAATCACTTCGTAGAGAGCCATTGGTACCTCACCCTTTATCCTCCTGTATGGTACGAAAGCAATGATACCTATCACGCTGGAGTTGTCCGCTTTGCAGCTGGCGACCGCAGTAGAAGATGAAGATTTCATAGATCCTATTCAGAAACGCATTTTGTACCTGACAAAACTCCAAGAAGAAAGAGTGGAGGTGGTAGACAGAATCACTCAGCACCAGGAACGAGTGAAGAAATTTTTTGACAAGAAAGCTCGCCAACGAGATTTCGAGGTTGGAGATCAAGTCCTCCTATGGGATAAGAGACATCAGCCCAAGGGAATGCATGGAAAATTTGACTCCTTGTGGCTGGGGCTTTTCAAGATTCACAAGCTTGCAGGGGAGAACACTTATATTCTCTCGCGCTTGGATGGAAGTCTCGTCCCTTTACCACACAACAGGCAGTACCTGAAGCACTTCGTCCCTGTGGGGGCAGAGTAAGTTTTCTGAAGAACAATCTTTGTAAATATTTTTCTTTTTTTTTCGTGATGTGTTTCCCCTTTCTGTGATGTGACCGTTATGTTGTGTTTCCCCTTTCCGTAACAGTCATGTCATGTTTTAGGTGATTAGGAGTCTTGTTTTAGGTGATTTTATTAGGGAACTCCAACTATTAGGTGAATGCTAGGAAATTCGGTCAGAGTTGACTTAGGAAAGTCTTGCAAATAGGTGATTAGGAAATGATGCTGACTTCGATACCCAATGGACAAGGCGTTGGTCTATGCTCAAAAGTCCAGAGATTCTATGGTTCTCCTATGCCGTCAATATCCGCCATGGTCCCCAAACCAAGCCAATGTTGTACCCCAAAATAAAATTTTTGTTACACTTATACATTTTGAAGAAATGAGGGAAAGTCTTGTTAAATCTGTCAAAAAGGTCAAAATTTGGGTGTGCATGTCTTGCATAAGGGATTAAAATGTAAAATTTCCAAAATCTGACGATCTGGGTCGTCCCAGAGCGACCTAATTTACAAAACCCAGATCTCAGTTTTTCATCCCTACTTTTTAGCAAAATTGCTATTTTTAGAAATTTCCTAAAAATAGTAACTTTTTCTGGGTTTCTTTTGAATCGGATACTGGCAAAACTTTTAAAAATAGAAAGTTGGTCCGTTAGGGTTCAAACTGATTTTGATTGGCTCAAAATACTTCCATATCGAGCTGGTGCAGTCAGAATCTCAAAAAGATCAGTTTTTCCCTAGTGGGTCTATTCTGCTTTTTCAGAAGCATATCAGGAGCTCCGAGGTCATCAAGAGAGAATAGGGTAGCCGTTGGCAACTTTATTCTATGTTGGTGCGGTCACGAAAATCACATCAACACGTTCATCACTTGTAGAGGCATGACGTTCGAAGCTCCAGAATTGATGATACAATTGCTCAATTTGTAACCCCCTATATATAGAGAAATATAGAAGGGCTTAGGCTTGTCTTCCACCGGAACGGATGATTCGAGCAATGTGGGCTGCTTGACAGGTCCCTTCTTCACAAATTTGAGAAGTCGGTCCACTTGCTCTAGATGATCTTGGAGATATTCTAGTTGAGAAATCTGTACTTTGTTCTTGATCAAGGCATCTACAATATCAAAATTTGCTGAAGATGAGTCTTCAACAACTTCTTTCACGTTCTCTTGAGAAGACTTGATATTAGAAGTAGAAGCTACTTCTTGTCCTTTTTCTTTGTCTTTTTATTCCTTCAGTCTCTCTTCCTCTTCTTCTCTCTGTGCTCTCAGATGTTGAGCTCTTGTGAACATAGGAGTGGTGTGATTCTCAAGATTTACTGCCAGAGAGTACTGATGGAAATCTTCTTCTTGATCTTCAAAATCGGGTTCACTTTCAAAGTAGCCCGTTGTGGAGTTGCCATCGAAGTTGTCCGATTGTGGTAAGACAACATTCAAACTTGGAGTAGGTACAAAACTTGGTGCAAGTGCAGTTTCCGCATATCCCATTATCTCGTTCATTCTGACATTTTCGGGGCAAGTGGCGCCGGTATGTTCAGTGGAATCATGAAAAGAGCAAAACACAGCATTTTGTGTATTGTCAGCTGCTTGCCTTGGTGGAGCTGGCCCACATGGCTTGTAATTGTTGTAAGGATGGAAGTTATTTCTCCTTGGCTGGTACGGCTGTTGAGGCTGATAAGGCTGCTGTGGCGCTTGATACGGTTGTGGCACAGGCAAGGCGAGTGGTGGTCCAACTTGAGCAAGAGGCGTAGGCTGGATAGGCAATTGCCTCTTGAGAATAGTTACTTCATTGGCAACCCTTTGAAGTAACGGATCAGCAAAACTTTGAACCAAAGGCCTAATAGCATCTCGTTTGATCTTTCATGACGTGATCATGTTGTCTTCAATTTCTATGGCACCTTGTTGTGCATCTTCCACTTCTGTCTCATTAGCCGATCTCAGGATAAAGGTTATCTCTGATGGAAGCGCGTTGACAAAATTGCTTAACAGGATCTCAGGAGATGGATTGAGTGTGTATGAGAGACGAGTGACCAGGCGGTTAAACCTTGCCACAAACTCCCTCATCGGTTCGTTGTCCTTCTTCTTTGAATTTGAGAGTTGGGCGAATAACTGGTGGCTATCTTCAGCTGGCTTGAACCTTGCATGAAACTTCTCGGTCATAGTATCCCAATTGGTTATGCAACCCGACTCTAGGTGATTGAACCATTCGGCAGCAGCTCCCACGAGAGTCTCAACAAAGAGACGCACAACAATGTTTTCATGAGCTACATGCAGAATAGCGCAAGCCGTTGAAAAGGCTGAAAGATGATCATCAGGATGTTGACTTCCATCTCCTTGGAACCTGTTGGCGTTTAAATTCGCACCTCTGGAATGCAGATTTGAAAACAGATAGCTATGCACAGATAAACTGCTCTTCAAATTAGGAGGGGAAGCTCCCTCTTGCTGATGGTGTTTGAAAGAAAGTAAACTAAAACTAAGTTGCCTATCTTTTTGATCAGCTTAGAGCACAAGGTTTTTTAAACACAAACGCCGCAGCTGAGATTTTCTGATATAAGAAGTTCAACTACGACTAACTTAAACTAAAGACGTTCCTAACCTCTCAAGTAATAGCAGAGCAAGAGAAGTTAGAAATTAACAAGGTAGATCTTCTGACAAAATACTTCAATAACCTCTCTCTCAACAAACACCTACACACTTCACTGTAAGTTGAAATCAAGATCATAAAAGCGGAACATAAATAACAGAAATCTGAGATTTTGGACCAAAGCAAAGGAGGCTCATGATTTTATTACTCAAATCTCTGGAACAAAGCTCACTTCTAACATGCCTTGAACAAGAAATTGCAGCTAAAGAGGCTAGCAAACTTATTCTTAACACAATAGAAAACAGCAATCATACTGACTCCTTGTTGGCTAAAGAGGCTCAACAATTTGCTTATCACAACACAAATGAACAATACTTGAGCAACAAATAGAAGGCACAATAGGCTCAGTGTTTTGTTCTCACTAGCACGGTTCTAACTAAGTGAACTGAAACTGAATAACAATTTGTTGCAATTTAGGCTCGCAATTTGCTATGACAATAACCGTTAAAAACTAAATGAGCAAAGGCTCTTATTTATAGAGAAGCAGAGGAGTAGGGAACCCTAAAATCTCCTTGCTTTCACAATCTAGGGCTTGCTCAGCAAGCAAGCTTTATTACTAAATCTAGAAAGATAAAACCCTAGAAAGCAAAAAAGCGGGAAACGCCAACTATTACATCTTATCTTCTTTCTATCCTCAAAGAATGGATAAGGATTATTCCAAGAATAGAAAGAAAGCGGGAAAGAAAGCTGCTTTAAAGCTCGATCACATCCGCTAGGAAGTTAGAGATTGTGTCCCGGTTCGGTGCATCTATGCCATCAATGGCAAAACACCGCTTTTCAAGAATATCTTCAGCATCTGCAATAGATCTCAGGAAATCTTCGACCTCATTGGCCGCTTTATCGAACTTTGCTGACATCACTGAAATATGGCCTATCCTTCCGCCAACTGGACTGCAATTGTGAACAACACTCTGGAACTGATTTTGCACCTCCTCAAGCCCGACGTAGGAACCATCTTCAAGACTATATTGAGAGTGATCTCTATGACGAATTCGCTGATGAAAAGAAGAGCTTCAACCACCCTTTGTCTATAGACGATGAATTCTTCAGATATCCTCTCATAGGTTTTAACTTTGAAAACGTGACGCTCCCTCCAGGCAAGGATTTGTTTCTTGTGTTCTCTTGAAACTGCTGAACTGTAAGCCGTGTCTAAATCAGCAATGATAATCTCATGTCTCGGTTTTACTTCAGCCAGTGTCTGTTCAAATCCTTGGATACCTTGACGTAGCTTATGAGTGCCTTCCCTTAACTGGAACATCTGTGCCAAGATCTCCGTTCCTCTGACAATGAAGCTCTCGATCCACTCCTGAGTCTCTTTCCCACATATGACCAGCTGTCTTAACTGATGGTGATCAGCTGGTGTCTCCAAGATCTGGGGCAGCAACTGGGTTGTTTGTGAAGAACCATGGACAAGGTTAGAAATAAAAAGCCTGAGTTGCTGATTTTCAGCCTTGAGGGCTGCCTTGTCTTCCCCATCTTTAAGCACTCTTTCTTGAAGGTTTTCGGATACAACTTTGAAGAGACTCAAATCTCCATGTCTGGTATTTCTACCCAGATTAGCCTTGACCATGACGAAATCATCCATATTTACCTCATCCCTATTCTTATCTTTTGGGGGCATTGCAGTCTCCATGACTATCTCGTTATCAGGATTCCTATCAAAGTGAACTTGCTTCTTTGCCTTCTTCTTAGGAGGTTCCTGATAGATGTTATCGAGATCATTAACACTCACTTGATATGAAGGCCTTCTCCTAACCCTTCCTAAGGAGTTCTCAAGCCAAGACACAGTAGTATCTTTACTAACTTCCGTAGGAGGTACTGCTGCAATTTCTTCATCATCTTCGATATCAAGATCAATGTGAATTGGGGTAGAACCTATCAAAGGTACAAAAACATGTGTTGAAGGTGCCTCTTCTGCTTCATTTTGAGGTACGGGCTTGTCAGGATGAACTTCTGAATCAACTGTAGGCTGCACCTGTATGACTATCCCTGAGAAATCCAACCTTCTTTTTACATTTTTATTTGATCTACTACCTTTGACGCCCTCTTGAGACTGACTTTTACCCTTTCCCTTCGACTGTGCTCTGGAAGAAGAGGGAATTATCCTTGGCGGCTCTGCTACTGGAATGGAGTTCTTCCTTTTAAGCACTAAGAAAACCTTACTATGCTCAATGACTTGTCTTGTTCTGTCTTCAACTGAAAGAGATTCTTTGTTTGCCCAATTAACTTGTGGTAGAGGTTGATCCTCGATTCGTTTTTGAGTGTACATCAGGAGAAGCACATCTTCATCATCATTTGATAGCCCTTCTATATCTTCATTTAAGTAGTCTTTCATCTGATGGAGAGTTAGCCTGCTGTAACTACGCCTTTGCACTTCAAACTCATCTGCACAGTTAGCCCAAAAATCTTCAAGTGCGGCTATGTGATTATAATTCTTCTCCAATCGGCCAGCGTAGACACCATGAGGATCAAATGATCGCCTCTCGTTGTAAGATTTGAGGCCGAATTTATCTAATTCTTCTCCAATTGTCCTGGCATCTACAGCAGTCCTGCATGTATAAATACGCAACCCTAATGGAAAGTGAAGAGAGGGTTTCTTTCTATTCCTCAAGACTATGTGGACACCGTGAGCCTGCCTCAAGAATTCCATGAAGATGACCTCATCTGACGGATACCTTGGCAACATGAGCGGGGCACCTGAATAACCATAGACCCTGAGATAGGTAAAGGTAGGAAACTGTATAAATCAATCCACCCAGTCCGCCATTGCTGCCTTGGCAATTGAAGAGATGCGGACGTGCAATTCGTTGTCTAAGTCCCGCACTGTGTACATCAAGAATGCCTCGTTCACCCTTTTGTAGTGGTGCAACGACTTTGTGAATTCCAACTGGGGATAATAGTTATAAATGTGTTGTACGCTCAACGATCCCTCGGTGTTCAACCCTTTGAATTGACCCTGATAGGCCACCAGGTAGACTAGGTATGACACCATGTGGAATACATGAAACTGGAAGTATTCTGTTATTTGCTGATGTAGGCAGTCACTAATCAAAGTAGGCCAATCATAGAATTCGGTCTTCTTCATGATGTGAGGTATGGCATAAAACATCCAAGGTTGGAACTTGGTGGCATCTTCTGAGCCAGTGACCCTGTTGAGCAAAGTGATGATGATGGCAACCTCGTCCTTGAACTCCCCTCGCTCGACATTCTTGGGCAATGTTTTATGTTTTTCTTTCATCCATCTCTGTGCAATCTTCTTGCTATATTTATCTTTATGCATATTCCACATCCTTTCGCATTCATCCTTTGAAAGAGTTACGCTTTCAGGCCACGGGGGAATGGAAAAACACCTTTCGACCGTATCAGGCTTTAGACTGCAAATCAATCTACCGTCTGTTGACTGGATCTCCCTAGTAGCCGGGTTGTAATGCTTAATGCAAGCGATTACGAACTCAAGGCTCTGAACTGATATAGGAATTGACACTGCTGCGAGGAGTCCAGAATGTCCCAGGTTCTTTATTGAAGTGTTGCCTGCTCTCTCCAAGGCATGAAGATCGAACACCGGCTTGACATGATGCAAGTTTGTCTTAGTTGTTTTGATATAATTGTGAAAGAGAGCTGATTCGGACTTGAAAACATTAGGAGTGTACTCCATTTCGGAAAACTCGAAGAATGATTGTAAACTCGCCTTGGTTCAGACAAGTCTTGAACAATTTCTATTTTTAGAATGCTGATTTTTGTGCTCCAACGGACGAATTTTTGAGAAATTTTTCTGAGATATGGGTTTTGTTCAGAACATCGATGCAAGACAACCCAGATCATCCGTTTTTGAAAACTTTGAATTTTGCCTTAAAAAGCAGCAAACCCTAATTTCTTCAATTTTTCGAAAAAAGCTGGCATCTGGGTTTTGTTCAGAATAAGATTAGAAATGGACCCAGTTGATTGGATTTGCAAAACCTTGACGTTTGATCGAAAAAGCAGCCAACCCTAGATTTTGAACTTTCTTGAAAAAAAACTGCGATATGGGTTTTCTTCAGAAGACTGATTGGAAAGGACCCAAATGGTTGAAATTTGAATGCACTGAGGTTTTCACTGACATGCAAAATAAAAGCACTTGCTGCAACTTGATGAAGTTCTTGAAAAATTCTTCAGAAGATTAAGGCAAAAAGACCCAGATGACTGAAAAAAGGAAAGCCTTGGCCTTCTGCTTGAAAAATTTGATCTTTTGGAACAAAAGGCTTGAAAAAGCAAGGGTTTATGCTTGCTGATCTGAAAAATCTGATGTAAAACCAGCAAAGATGGATTCTTGAATCACAAAAATTCTTCAAATTTGTTGCTCCAACTTTCTCCTCTTGATGCTACCTGCAAAAATAATGAAAAATACATGAAAGAATGATGTTAAATAGACTTAGGGTTTGATTTAGGTTTCGCTTTCTTTTTTTGTGCTTTTATTTTCAAAACCCTAAATCTCAGTCTCTTCCAATTTGGACGCCATCCTTCTCCTCTTGCAATCTTTTGAAATTTTGAAAACTTCGAAAAATATTCTAAGGCATGAACATTTGGGCGCCTTTCTTCAACAGGGGCGCCTACTTCTTCCAGTGTTAGTCAAAATTTTAATATTTTCAACTTTTGTTCATTTTGACATGCTACTTCGCCTCTGATTTCCCGTTGACAGATTGATCCGACAGGCGAGCTGAAGGTTTCACGGCGGAGCCTGACTGAAACTGATAAAGAAGTTCTGGAGGCATATCTGGTGAACGACTTCATCTTGACCTCCGAATTCATGGGAGCCTTTACCTTCCAGGGGCGCCCATTTCTCCCAGAGAGCCATTTTTCTGATCTTCAAGTTTCTTCATTAAATCCTCTTCTACAGACGATCTCGTCGGATCTGGAGCTCCGGGTTTCGGATTGACTGGATATTATACTCATCGCGAAGCTGACGAAGAATGAAGAGGGGTCCTCTGGAGAGATCTTCGCCAAAAAGTGGATTTTAGGCCTCCAAAAGTTTGGGCGCCCTTCTTGACTGGGGGCGCCCACCTTCACCAGAGTTAGTTTTATTTTTGATTTTCTATGTTTGCTTCTGAATTTTGGTTTTCAGCCTTCGTTGGACCCCCTGTTCAGCTCCTCGTATCTGGTGACTGCGAACTCTGATTGAAGTGTTGGATGTCTCGTTTGAAAGCCGGATCAATCGTGAAGAAACTTCGTTAGACGCTTGCCTGCAAATTCATTCATTTAGGTCCTTGAAAACTTGGGCGCCCTTCTTCAACAGGGGCACCCATTCTTCCTAGACTTAACCATTTTTTCATAATTTTCAACTTCAAGTTTGAAACCTTCACTCTGAACCTTCGTCTTTGATTTGAATTTGCCGGAAGACGACCAGTTGAAAATGCTGACGAAGACGGGCATCGCGAAGCTGGGCGGAATCTGAAAAGATTGAGCATACTTTTGGATCATGGCTGCTGAATTTACCCCTCCAAAAAGTTGGGCGCCCTTATTCACCAGGGGCGCCCAAACTTTCAACACTTAGTCAATTTTAGAATCTTTTCCAAATTCTTCACGTTGACTTCATTTTGAAACCTCCCGTTCGGCGCTGAATTCCGGATGACTGAGTAATCTGATAACTGCACCACTGAATCCACTGCGAAGCTGACAGAAAAGTGAGGAAGTTTGACTAGAGACGAAAACCCTAAAACTGACATTTGATGCCCTAAAAAGGTGGGCGCCTTTCTTCAACAGGGGCGCCCAAACTTGCCAGTGTTAGAAAATTTTCATGAATTTTCAATTTTTTTTCTCGTTCTTTGTGCACATTCATCACTTCATCTTCTGTCGAATACCTCGAATGTTGGATTTGATGCCTGGCAGCCGGCTGATCTCCATTGATGACCTCGGAGCTCCAGAATGCTTCTAAAAAAGCAGAATAGACCCAGTAGGGCAAAACTGATCATTTTTAGATTCTTTGACCGCACTCCGATACGGACGCATTTTGAGCCAATCAAAATCGGTTAGGACCTGCCGGACCAACTTTCTATTTTTGAAATTTTCTATTTTAGAAAATTTTGCCAGTATCCGTTTCGAAAGAAATTCAGAAAAACCCAGAAAACGTTACTAATTTTAGAAGATTTCTAAAAATAGCAGTTTTCCTAAAATTTAGGGATGAAAAACTGAGATCTGGGTTTTGTAGATTAAGCTGTTCTTAGCAGACCCAGATCATCAGAAATTGAAAATTTTGCATTTTAACCCCTCATGCAAGACATGCACACCCAAATTTTGACCTTTTTGACTGATTTGACAAGACTTTTACTCATTTCTTCAAAATATCTAAGTGTAACAAAAATTTTAATTTTGGGGTACAACAGAACCGTGGAAAGTGCTTTCTCGACCCCTTAGGTAATTAATGATTTGCTCCCAGGGCCAAAGGTCCGATATGATCACCCCAAGGCAGTGGGGGACCTCTTCTCCGATTGCGATTACGGTTGTTGTTGTTGTTATTATCTCCCATTGCTTCAGGTTCTTCTTCCTCGAACACATGTATGGTGTTGAACTCAGGAATTGTGTTGAATTCAGGAACTGTGTTGGACGGCTCTGCAACTTCTGTAGGATGTGTTTGCGGAAGGAAAGGATTTGTTGAATCAACTTCTTCTTGGAAGAGCGGATTTGTTCCTTGTTCTCCTCCTTGTATAGACTATGTACGCAAGGATTGTCTAGACCCACGCGGGTGGTGGCAAGACTAGTCTTTCGGCTGCAATATCGGCTTTCTCTTCCTCATTGTGTAGAATAATAGCAGTGTTTTTCCATTGAGCAGGGGTCTCCTTCTTCTCAAAGATGAAACTCCTTAGGCTGCTGATGATGTCTACTTGGTCTCCTTCAATTATCTAGAAATTCGGCTGGATAACTAGAGGCGTAAGATTAGGCTGTTGAACTGGAGCAGTAGGATGCCAGAGAGTCATACCCGTGACATAAAACCTAAGCTTTCTTTGTTGTTTTATGCCTCGTGCCCCACAGTCGGCGCTAGAAAACTGTTGGTGTTTAAATTCGCACCTCTAGAATGCTGATTTGAAACAGACAGCTATGCATAGTAAAACTGCTCTTCAAATTAGGAGGGGAAGCTCCCTCTTGCTGATGGTGTGAAAGAAAGTAAATTAAAACTAATTTGCCTATCCTTTTCGTTCAGCTAGAGCACGAGGTTTATAAAACTCAAGAAGCCGCAGCTGAGATTTTCTGATTAAGAATTCCAACTACAACTAACCTACGCTAAAGACGTTTCTAACTTCTCAAGTAATACGCAGAGCAAGAGAATTAGAAATGAACAAGGTTTGATTCTCTGATAAAAGTGCTTAAATAAACTCTTTCCCAACATACATCCACTTACTTTCAATGTAGGCTGAAATTAAGATCACAAAAGCATAACACAAAAGACATAAACTTGAGACATTATATCAAGGCTAAGGAGGCTCAAGACTTTATTTCTCAAACTTCTGGAACAAAAGATTACACTAAACACATACATGGAACAAGAACTTGCAGCTAAAGAGGCTTGCAAACTGTGATGTCCCCTCGCTAGAGAGTTCTCAGGAACAGTGTGTTAGCCCTTTATTGGACCCTTGTGGGCTAGCCAGTTTGGATAGAGGGTCAGTGATGTATTCTGGAGAGTTTGATTGTTCTTGTTTTCAGTGGACAGTGATTGGATCACAGCGAGCGTTGGCATTTCAGGAGTCCACAGCTTCTGACGGCACGGGAATACTCTGAGTTTTGAGCGAGTTATGGTATTTTAAGTGATTAAGTTAATTATTTAACTTAATGTTTTATTAAAGTTACATTGACTTTAATAATATTTTATATCACTTAAAAATGTTCAAAAAGGGATTTTAATATTTTAATGACTTAAAATATTAAAAAGTGCGCTCAAGAATTTTATGGGAACTATGGAAAAGGTCATATTAAAATATTAAAATATTTTAATGATTGCAAAAGGCCGTACTTTCTTGAAATGCGTGCCAATTTGGTATAAAGCATTTCCCTGGCAAATGAAACTCATCTTTTGACCATTTCTCTTTGCCTTGAGCATTTTGCCTATGCATTCTCCTGTGATCAGGGTTTGAACAAACTGCCATTGAAGAACGATACCTCTTCAGTGTGAGCACTCTTGAGATTGTGGAATATCAGTCGAATCAGTGCATGTTGAGAGCTTCAGCCAGAGGTTCTACAGATTCATACAGAGATTGTTTTACTGAGATTGTTTGTTGTTTGAAATAACTGAGGGTTTCCTTCTGGTGGCGCATCCTTCCACAGCTTCAGAGACTTCCATCAGAGATTCTACCTCTTCTTTTCTTGGCCGTACGGCCTTCATTGGGAATTGTGCCTTGAAAGAGGCGTGTGAAGAAATAAGTTGAAACGCCTCCCTTTGGCTTGGTTTTGGTCTTCCATCATGGGCGCCCAGTATTTCTAGAGCATTGTGTCCAGTTTCTGAGCAGGAGAAATGAGATCTAGAGATTTGGCATACCTATATGCTTGTTTTCACCATTTCCAGCTGTAGATCTGGCAACTTCTTTATATAAAATAACTGGAGACTTTCGGGTATGTCTGTTATTCATAATCTAATTGTTTCAGTATAATAACAACTTCTGCATTTCCATTTTGTGAGTTTTTGCTTTATATTTCAAATTACAAGCAAAAATATGCTGCGCCCCTTCTCTTCTGTCTATTAAGAATTCTCTAAAAAACTAAAAAACATCTAAAGACTTAAGAAAATAAGGGTTTTTGAGCTGAGAGCCAGCAGGGCTCATCACAGTGGTATCAGAGCTCACATCCTGCCAGCTTGTGGGGTTTGAGAAATTTATGAAGTCAAATAAAGAGGGTTTTGGCAAGTTCTATTCCAGAGGAGGCCCTAGAAATCAGAGAGGCGACCAAAATCCTTTTCCACCATTTCCGTTTGCAGATCAGGAGGAGGAATTAGATTGGGACAATATGGCGAACAGGGCTGGAGAAAGTTCTCACAGGAATACTTGGGAGGATGAGGACAGAGAAGCTAAAGACGTGCTTAGAGGTATGGTTGCAGGGCAAGAACAGGTGGCAACTATTCTTCAACAACTCAGCACGAATGTTCAAAATTTGTCAATAAACAGAGCTCATAGTCTGGATCCAGATCGAGATGGCAGTATCCATAGAGAGCCACAGAGAATTATAGATCCAGTACGCACCTATGAGAGAGCTACATATCCCACGTTCACCAGAGATGATGCTGAGGAAGTGGACGAAGCTGAACAAGGTGGTGAGATTAATTTTGCAGATAATATTATGGCTATGCATGATGAGTGGGATAACTTGCCACCAAGGGTTAAGGAGCACCTTAACTTTGACAGATTCATGAGCCAGAAGAGAGAGCACACCAGGAACAGGAATGACAGGCGGCCTAGACACAAACAGAATGATCTCAGACAGGCAACCAACAAACTAACCTTAGTTCACTATGATGGCAGTGGCAGAGTTACAGCACGTGCCTGGGTTAGTAAACTTGATACATTCCTGACACTACGCCCCATGCCTGAGGAGGATGCCATTCGTTTTGCAGCACTTCATCTTGATGGCGTAGCACATGACTGGTGGATTCATGGTATGACTACTCTTCATCATGACAGGATTACCTCGTACCAGGAGTTTACTGATAGACTGGTAGAGAGATTTGACAGAAGGGATCCTGAGCTTTTCTTCAGAGATTTAGCACAGCTGAAACAGTTAGGTAGCTTGGAATCGTACATTGGTGAATTCCAAAGACTATCTGTGATGGTGACAGGGATCTCAGAAAGAAGGCTGATCATCTTGTTCATTGAAGGTCTTTTCGAGCCCATGAAAGGTTGGATAAAAGCATTTGATCCACCTACTTTACAGGAGGCAATGAGGAAAGCTCGCAGCATGGAGCTATCTACACCTCGTAAGCCTTTTAGCTCGAAGCCTACCACCTCATTCACGGAGAATAAATCAGATCCAAAGAAGGCTGATAATGCAGATCAGAAAAAGAAATTTGCAGCCCCTTTAGATCGTGAAACCATGAATGATTTACGAAGAAGAAAACTCTGTTTTTACTGTAAGGGTCCCTATGACTTTAATCATGACTGTCCCCTCAAACCTAAAGGGCAGAACAAGCATATGGAGTGGTTTTACGAGGGAGAAGCGTTGACTGATTTTTCTGATCAGCAAGCTCCAATCTATGATACAGATGGAGAAGAGTCAGAAAATGAGGCAGAAATTGCAGTGGAAACAGAACTTAAGGAGGCTCATATGTCCAGCATGCAGAAAGAGGGTTCTTTCAGACTTCGTGGGATCCTAGCTGGTCAAAGGGTCATATCTCTCCTTGATACAGGTGCAACCCATAACTTCATCGATTCACGGTTAGTGGAGAAACGGGGAATTCAAACTCAGCAGTTTGAAGGCATACGTGTGAAGGTTGCAGATGGATACACTCTCAACTGTGAGAGGATGATACCTGACTTGCCTTTGAAACTTAACAATTTTGAGTTCAAGGCAGATTTTTATGTTGTAAACATGGGAGGTACGGACATAGTACTTGGCATGAAGTGGCTTCATGCAATAGGTGAGTTCACGCTTAATTTGCGTGACATGGAGATGAAATTCACCGTTGATGGCACAAATCATATTCTAAAAGCCATCAAGGACAGCAACCTCAGAGAAATTTCACTCCGTAGAATGGAACGTTTGATTCGTAATGATATGGTAGAGTGGGCTGCTGAGTGCAAGCTAATGCCTTCACAGTTGGATCAGCAAGCTTCTTCATACCATCCAGACGTGCAGGAACTTCGAATCAAACATGCAAAGGTATTCAGTGCTATTCCACCAGGCAGACCTCCTGATAGAGGTATTGAGCATATTATAGAGCTGGATGAGGGCACGAAACCGATTATGATTACTCCTTACCGGCACCCCAAGCGTTTGAAAGATGAGATTGAAAAAACTATTAAGGAGCTGTTAGCTATGGGGCACATTAGGCCGAGTAAGTCACCCTTTGCTTCATCAGTTGTTTTGGTGAAGAAAAAGGATGGTACACTCAGGATGTGTATTGATTACAGAATGCTCAACAGGAAAACAATAAAGAACAGGTATCCTATTCCACGGATAGATGAGTTGATAGACGAGCTTCATGGGGCTTGCTACTTCTCAAAGATTGATTTGAGGACAGGGTATCATCAGATCAGAGTCCGAGAGGAGGACATAGAGAAAACTGCGTTCAGATGTCACTGTGGACACTATGATTTCTTGGTTATGCCATTCGGTTTAACCAATGCTCCAGCCACGTTTCAGTCTACAATGAACCGAGTTTTCCATCCTCACTTGAGGAAATTTGTATTAGTGTTCTTCGACGACATCCTGGTTTATAGCAAATCATGGGAGGAACACATGGTTCACTTGGATGAGGTACTGAGTATACTTGACAGGGAGTCCTTGTACGCCAAGGAGTCCAAGTGTGCTTTAGGCATGGCAGAGCTTTTATATCTGGGACACATCATCAGCGGTGCAGGAGTCAGCATGGATCCAGAGAAGGTTCGAGCCATCATTGATTGGCCTACACCTGAGACATTGACACAGCTCAGGGGATTTGTAGGATTGTGTGCCTTCTATCGTCGGTTTGTTAGTGGGTTCTCGCGGCATGCTGCGCCACTAACTGATTTGACTAAGAAGGGTGCTTTTGAGTGGACACCATTAGCACAAGCGTGCTTTGAGAAGTTCAAACTTCTCATGACTTCGTGTCCTGTTTTGGCCCTACCGGACTTCACTAAACCCTTTGAGTTACATTGCGACGCCAGTGGTGAGGGTATTGGTGCAGTTATTATGCAGGATCGACACCCTATAGCTTTTGAGAGCAGAAAGCTAAGAGGGCCTGAACGGGTTATAGTATCTATGATAAGGAAATGTTGGCTATCATGCACGCGATGGCCAAATTCAGGCAGTACTTGATTGGTAGTAAATTCACTGTAAAAACCGATCATAATAGTCTGAAGCATTTTCTTGGGCAGCGAGATCTTAATGAGAGACAACAAAAATGGGTCAGCAAGCTTCAGTCTTACGATTTTGACATCTCCTATGTCAAGGGCACTCAGAATGTGGTTGCTGATGCTTTATCTCGCCGTCCTCACTTGAGTTCTATTACACTGGTTTCAGAGGACTGGAGACATCTGATAGTAGCAGAGTATGCTAAGGACCCATGGGCTTCTAGCATAGTAGATGGATCAGTACAGGATGACAGGTATTCACTTGTAGATGACCTTATCATCTACAAAGGGAGGATTTTATTGGTCCCAGGTTCTGAGATGAGGGACAGGGTTTTGAGGTCATTACATGATTCACCCATGGCAGGGCATCCCGGTTACTTTAAGACCTATAGGCAGGTACGGGAGAGATTCTCTTGGAAGGGTCTCAAGTCTTATGTTCTCCAGTATGTCAGGGAATGTCTTGTTTGTCAGCAGAACAAGCAAGAGCACACATATCCTGCAGGTCTACTACAGCCGCTTCCTATTCCTGAGAGGAAGTGGGATTGTTTGTCCATGGACTTCGTCACGGGCTTGCCAAAAGCTCAAGGGAAGGACAGTATTTTCGTGGTGGTAGATCGATTGACGAAATATGCACACTTTTTCGCAATCACTACTACACACACGGCTACTCAGGTGGCAGATTTGTTCTTCCGAGAGGTATTCAGGCTGCACGGTTTACCTCGCAGTATAGTTAGCGATAGGGACAGCAGATTTATGAGTAACTTCTGGCAGGAGTTATTCAAACTTTGCGGGACAGAGCTCACCCCTAGTACCAGCTACCACCCCCAGACAGATGGGCAGACGGAGATCGTCAACAAATGGGTGGAAGGATACTTGCGTAACTATAGTTCAGGGCAGCAGAAGGCATGGGTGAGATGGTTATACCTATGTGAGTATTGTTACAATACCACCCATCACATGAGCATCCAGATGACACCTTATCGAGCATTATATGGTTATGACGCTCCGAGCTTTCTTGACTTATTGCTGAGTGACAGTAGAGTTCCCAGTGCTGGTGATTTATTACAGGAGAACCAGGATATTATGAGGGCACTCAGAGAGAATATACAGAAAGCCCAAAATCAGCAAAAACAATATGCTGATCAGAGACGAGTAGAGCGGTCTTTCGAGATCGATGATTTGGTGTACCTGATGCTTCAGCCTTATAGGCAGTCTACCCTTCGTAAGAAGGGCTCTGAGAAACTTAAGCCGCGGTACTATGGACCTTTCAGAGTTGTCAGACGTGTGGGTCAAGTGGCTTATGAGTTGGATCTTCCGGTGGACAGTAGAGTTCACAACGTGTTCCATGTGTCGCGCCTCAAAAAGGCGTTGGGACAACATGTAATTCCTTCTATTGATTTGCCACCCCTGGATGATGAGGGGAAACTAGTTTTGATACCTGAGGCCATTCTGGACTCCAGAGAGCGTCATCTTCGGAGGCGGGTCATTAGGGAATATTTGGTTAAGTGGAGGGATCTACCGGCAGAGGATGCGACGTGGGAGAGTGACAGTATCCTTCAGCATCCGGCTTTGAGTTTGCTTGTGGACAAGCAAATTCGGGGAGGGCGGACTGTGATGTCCCCTCGCTAGATAGTTCTCAGGAACAGTGTGTTAGCCCTTTATTGGACCCTTGTGGGCTAGCCAGTTTGGATAGAGGGTCAGTGATGTATTATGGAGAGTTTGATTGTTCTTGTTTTCAGTGGACAGTGATTGGATCACAGCGAGCGTTGGCATTTCAGGAGTCCACAGCTTCTGACGGCACGGGAATACTCTGAGTTTTGAGCGAGTTATGGTATTTTAAGTGATTAAGTTAATTATTTAACTTAATGTTTTATTAAAGTTACATTGACTTTAATAATATTTTATATCACTTAAAAATGTTCAAAAAGGGATTTTAATATTTTAATGACTTAAAATATTAAAAAGTGCGCTCAAGTATTTTATGGGAACTATTGAAAAGGTCATATTAAAATATTAAAATATTTTAATGATTGCAAAAGGCCGTACTTTCTTGAAATGCGTGCCAATTTGGTATAAAGCATTTCCCTGGCAAATGAAACTCATCTTTTGACCATTTCTCTTTGCCTTGAGCATTTTGCCTGTGCATTCTCCTGTGATCAGGGTTTGAACAAACTGCCATTGAAGAACGATACCTCTTCAGTGTGAGCACTCTTGAGATTGTGGAATATCAGTCGAATCAGTGCATGTTGAGAGCTTCAGCCAGAGGTTCTACAGATTCATACAGAGATTGTTTTACTGAGATTGTTTGTTGTTTGAAATAACTGAGGGTTTCCTTCTGGTGGCGCATCCTTCCACAGCTTCAGAGACTTCCATTAGAGATTCTACCTCTTCTTTTCTTGGCCGTACGGCCTTCATTGGGAATTGTGCCTTGAAAGAGGCGTGTGAAGAAATAAGTTGAAACGCCTCCCTTTGGCTTGGTTTTGGTCTTCCATCATGGGCGCCCAGTATTTCTAGAGCATTGTGTCCAGTTTCTGAGCAGGAGAAATGAGATCTGGAGATTTGGCATACCTATATGCTTGTTTTCACCATTTCCAGCTGTAGATCTGGCAACTTCTTTATATAAAATAACTGGAGACTTTCGGGTATGTCTGTTATTCATAATCTAATTGTTTCAGTATAATAACAACTTCTGCATTTCCATTTTGTGAGTTTTTGCTTTATATTTCAAATTACAAGCAAAAATATGCTGCGTCCCTTCTCTTCTGTCTATTAAGAATTCTCTAAAAACTAAAAAAAACATCTAAAGACTTAAGAAAATAAGGGTTTTGAGCTGAGAGCCAGCAGGGCTCATCACACAAACTTGTTCTTACACAAAAGGGACAGCGATTACAACTACTACTTGCTGGCTAAAAGAGACTCAACAATTCGCTATCATAAACACAATTGAACAACACTGAATAACAATAGAAGGCACTTAGTCTCAGTGTTTTGTTATCATTAGCATGGTTAAAGTAAACTAATGAGCAAAGGCTCTTATTTATAGGCAAGCAAAGGAGTAGGGAACACTAAAATCTCTTTGCTTTCACAATCTAGGGCTTGCTCAACAAGCAAGTTTTATTTCTAAATCTAGAAAGAAGATAACATCTAACACCTAAGAAAGCAGAAAAAGCAGGGACACCCAACTATTACAATTTATCTTCTTTCTCTTCTTCGAAGAATGGATAAGAATCGTTTCAAGAATAGAAAGAAAGCGGAAAGAAAGCTTCTAGATGAAAGCCGCTTTGAATCTCAATCGCATCCGCTAAAAAGTAGGAAACTGTGTCCTGATCAGGTGGATTGATACTATCTAAGGCAATATTCTGATTCTCCAAGATCTCTTTGCCTTCTGTGATCAAACTTAGAGAATCTTTCATTTCTTTGGCTGCTTTATGAGTTTTATTCTTGAAAAACATCGTTGCCCCAAAAGATGATTCACTAATTGATAACTTGGCGGCTCTGCAACTTTATGCTTCTGACACTTTTGGTTTCCAACGGACGAGTATTACACAACCCTTTTCCGATACCTTTTTGCTCATATCACACCTTTTCATGCTCTTCAGCTGAGATGATGAAGTTTTTTGTCCGCGGTGTCATTTGAAAAGCACTTCTCAACATCGTCGGGCCTGTGGCTGCGAGATACAATATTGACTTGGTTCTGAATCCCATGGGAGAGTACTGCATGCTGAGAAACTTGAATTTTGACAGTAAACATGACTATATTCAGACAAGTTTTGCACAACTTTCTAATTTTAGCTTGCTGGTTTTCTTCTTCAAACGGATGAATTTTTCAAGAATTTTTCTAAGACATGGGTTTTGTTTAGAATTTCGTTATAACAAGACCTAGATCGTCCGTTTTTGAAAATTTTGAGTGTAGACTGAAAAAGCAACAAACCCTAATTTCTTCAAATTTTCTCGAAAAAAGTTGGCACCTAGGTTTTATTTAGAAGCACATTTGGAACGAACCCATTTAGTTGATCAGATGTGAAAAATATTTAAGGCTGATCGAAAAAGCAGCAAACCCTAGAATTTGAAATTTTCTTGAACAAAGTTGAGATCTAGGTTTTCTTCATAAGACTGTTTCAAGAGGACCCAGATGATCAAAATTCAAATATACTGAGGATTTCACTGACATGTAAATAAAAAGCAGCTGCTCCAACTTGATGAATTTCTTGAAAATTTGTTTAGAAGAATGAGATGACAAGATGCAGATGGCTGAAAATTGAATATCTTGGCCTTCTTCAAAAATTTGATCTTCTGGATGAAAAAGCATGAAAAAACAAGGCCTTATGCTGCTGGTCTGAAAAATTTGATGAAGAATCAGCAAACTTGAGTTCTTGAATCATGAAATATAACTTCAAATCTGTTGCTCCACTCTTCTCCTTCGAATGCCACCTGCAAAAATAATGAAAATTACATGAAAGAGAGGTGTTAAATAGACTTAGGGTTTGAAATAGGTTTGCTTTCTTTTGTTTTTTATCTTCAAAACCCTAAAATCAGCTGGTTCGATGAACTTGGACATTCTCTTCCTCTTGCCATTTTGAATCTTCTGAAAATTTTAAAAATTTCACTAAGGCATTGAAAGTTGGGCGCCCTTCTTGGCTAGGAGCGCCAACTTTCTCCAGAGTTATCCATTTTTCTGAGTTTTTCAACTTTTCTTCAATTTTGACCACTGGTTTGATCCTAATTTCCGGCTTCCAGATTGATCTGATGAACGAGCTGAATGATTCATCACGTAGCTTGACTGATTCTGGAAAGATCGTTCTGGAGGCATCTTGAACTATAAACTTCGTTTAGGCCTTCAAAATCATGGGAGCCTATCCTCTCCAGGGGCGCCCATCTCAACCAGTGTTAGCCATTTTTCAGTAATTTTCAAGTTCTTCATTTTCCGTCTGATCTTTTGATGAAATCTTTGTTCCGGGAGCTTCACTGATAAGATTGGCCGACTGACAACTTCACTGGATAGCTTGGCTGAATCCGACGAAGTGATCTTGGAGGCTACAATTGTAAATTCCATCATTTCAAGCTTCAAAAACTTGGGCGCCTCTTCTCTCCAGGGGCGCCCATGTTAACCAGTGTTAGAAATTTTTTCACATTTTTCAAGTTTCTTGTTTATGTCCTCTGCTTCAGAAGATTTTACAGTTTCGGATGATTTGGGCATCAGATGGATTGATGGCTAGACTCATTGCGGAGCTGAGAAGATTCTGATAGGGGTCTTTTGGGAGTGCTGACTGCAGAAAAGTCCATTAGAGGCATCAAAATCTTGGGCGCCCTTCTTGGCTGGTGGCACCCAATTTCACCATACTTAGAATATTTTCTTGTATTTTCACCTTGCTTTTGAATTTGGAAATTTCACTCTTGTCAAACCCTCTGTTCAGCCTTCTGCATCTGACGACTGCCAACTCCAATTGACGTGCTGATGACTCATTGGAAAGCCTATTCAAATCTGAAGAAATCATGCTGGAGGTTCTACTGGAAAATTTACCTATTTAAGCCGTCAAAATCAAGGGCGCGTATCTCCTTATGCGGCGCCCAACCCCTCCAGACTTGGCCATTTTCTTGATTTTTATCTTTCAGAGTTGAAACCTTCATTCTGTACCTTCAACTTTGACCTAGATTTGTCGGAGATTGACCAGACGAATGCCCTGAGAAAGATATCCGCTGCGAAGCTGATTGAATTCCGGAGAGATTGATCCTATCCGCAAACCCTAACTGTTGGATTTAGCCTTTCAAAAAGCTGGGCGGCCCTGGGCACCTGGGTTGCCCAAAGTTCCCAGACTTGGTCAAATTTGGTGATTTTCATGTTTTTCTTTCTGACTTCTGTTTGGATCCTCCTTGTTTGATCTTGAATTCCAAATGATTGGATGATCTGATGACTGTACTGCCGGATTCGCTGTGGAGTTGAGAGGATTCTGAATAACTTTGACTGAGAGCTCAAACCCTAATTTTATCATTTAATGCCCTAAAAAAATGGGCGCCCTTCTTCACTTGGGGCGCCCAAGTCAAGCAAACTTGCTGAAAATTTCACTGTTTTCACCTTCTTCCTCGTTCTTCGTGTTTTCTCACCAACTCACCTTCTACTCAATGCTTGAGTGTTGAATCTTATGCCTAGCAGCCAACTAACCTCCAATTATGACCTCAGAGCTCCTGATATGCTTCTGAAAAAGTAGAATAGACCCACTAGGGCAAAATTGATCTTTTTGAGATTCTGACTGCACTAGCCTGATATGGAAGTATTTTGAGCCAATCAAAATCAGTTTGAACCCTAACAGACCAACTTTCTATTGTTAGAAAGTTTTGCCACTATCTATTTCAAAAGAAACCCAGAAAAACCCAGAAAAAGTTACTATTTTTAGGAAATTTCTAAAAATAGCAGTTTTCCTAAAAAGTAGGGATGAAAAACTGAGATCTGGGTTTTTTAGATTAGGTCGCTCTGGTTAGACCCAGATCGTCAGATTTTGGAGATTTTACATTTTAATCCCTCATGCAAGACATGCACACCAAATTTTGACCTTTTTGACAGATTTAACAAGACTTTCCCTCATTTCTTCAAAATGTATAAGTGTAACAAAATTTTTAATTTTGGGGTACAACACATGAAAATCACTTATATCCTTTTAAATATAAAGCCCCCTTTAATATATTTTAATAATGCATAAAGTTAAATTATTTAATTTAATTTTATTATTTGACGTTATTAATATTAAATGCATAGGACCAATATTAACCAATATAACTCTAGGATATAATTATGCCAATATGCTAGATATAGAAACTCTGCGCAGTTGACCATACTAGTGACTTACTATAAACAGTAAGTGTGCATCAAGTGGTCCTGAATGGCCTCAGGAAGGCGCACCACAAATAAACTGGGACAAAGAGCTAAAGAATACTGAAATAAGCAACAAAGGGTTTTCTTAAGAACCAAAGATTACCCTCAAAGGGTTCCCTTGAACACTCTGTTAGCCTATGGGGACTAGCTAGTAAACTAACCACTGCCTAGGAAAAGGGGGACATTACATTTTCCAAATTAGAAAACAGAACAACTGTCATACCTTTCCATAGTGTCTCCATTCACCTCAAACATTTTCTTCCTCCTTGTTGCATCAAATACCTATCTAACATGAGTCTCCCAATAGAAATCACAACCCTCAAGGCTGATCCAGTTGGCTGTTGTATCATGATGATATGAAGATAGGGGTGTGCTGTCATACATCAGAAAATCAGTCCTTACTTGATGCCCAAGTGTGATTTCTTCCTCAATCTCAATCATCTTTCTTTCCATGAGTGGATAGATATCAACAAGAGCTGGTCGACGAGACGTCTCCTGGTGAAAATTAAGTGTACCATGTGTCACAAGCTTTGACCCATTGCTGTAAGTTGAATATTCATGTGTATATGTCTCTTCTACCTTCATGACTTCATCATAGGACCCTTCAAGTCCTTCCTCCATGTCTCCACTTTTTGCCATCTTAATGTTGCATTGTTTTTCATCGGGTGTGGCTGACATAGAAGTCTGAAATTTTGCTATGTATGATGAAGAGTGTACCATGCTCAACTCCTCAGAAAGCTTATCCACCTCATCTTCTTTTCTTCTTAAGGCATCAAAGTATATCTCACCAAGTGTGAAGAGATGATCTCTATCCGCAAGTAAGTGTAGGTAGTTTGATTTCACTGCCATCAAGGCCTCCTTGAGTTCGTGCAAGTTGGCAAGAGATGGACCTCCCTCAAAACCGTCATGATTCCCTAGAGCCTTCCAACACAAACCTGCCATCATCTTTTCAACATGATCAAAATGGTTTAGAGCTGCCACAACCATACCTTCATTTACCCTTAGTTGTTCCAAAGGATGTGACTTATGAGACCCAACACCTCGATGCAAAACTTTGGATTGGTCTTCATAATCATGCACCTCCAAATCAGCTTCCTTCTTGGCCTCTTCTCCATTACATCCATGTGTAAAAACTAGGGTATCATCATGCTCTATCAAAGGGTCACCACCAAAGTAATCTTGATCTTCCTCAATGGTTGATCTAGAAAGTGTATGTACAGCTATGACCTTCTTAACCACCAAGTGATCCTCCACATCTTGCAATGTCAAATCAGTTTTTTCCTAACCTCTTTGTTCACCACATACTGAAAGTTTTGAATTGCCATCATTTGTATGAACATGTAATAACCCCCTTTGATTTGGGGTTTAACCAAGAAATACAAAACATAGATATTTGCAAATAAACCAATTTCCATACAGTTGCAAGAAATTAAATAACCATATTTTATTAATGCTTTAGGAAATACATAAAATCCATACTCGGAATCAACAGCATAAATGTGCAACTGCTGATTTGACCTCTGTCTTATTTCTAATCTGTTGAAATATTGAAATTGCTAATTGAATCTACTGAATTAAATCTGTGAATGCTCAGATGATGATCTCTGTGTGAAACCATCCAAACAAGAAGACCTTGGGAGATCTTTCACATCGTTAGACTCTCTCTTATTCGAGGGTTTCCATTCTCTGAATAGCTTGAAACTTCATACTTGCAACCCCGTGCTCAGTTTTTGTTTGTAAATGATAAACTTGGATGATGAAAAGTGATTTCTCTTTGCTTTTTATCCTTCTCCAAACCCTACGCCCTAATCTTGGCAATTAAAAAAACCAATGCCTCATTTGGCCTCTTTAAATCTTTTAATTAAATTCAGTTTTTGAAACATGTGCCATTTAATGAAATAATAATAAAGTAACTTAAAATATATCATTTTAATTAAAGTTACTTTATTCACCTTATATTGCCATATTATAAAGTACTTTATTAAAAGTAACTTTATAACATTAAATCATAAAGTCACTTTAATGACTTTAATGATTTAATTACTCCTGACAATGATCTAGCAATAATCTCCTGAGAGTGTCCTGACACAAATACCAACTGCGGGTGTGCCACCACTGAACCTGATAGCACTTACTATAAATAGCAAGTGTGAACAAAGAACTCCTGAACTGCCTTTGTAAGGCCTACCAAGAAAAATACTCGATCATCGAGTTGAAGATGTCGGAATGAAAACATCAAGCCTATTGAAGTCCCTGAATATCCTCCAAAGGGCCCCCTACACATCTTGCTAGCCTACGGGAACCAAATAGTAGGCTAATCACTGCTCTAATACAAATCCTGGAAAAAAGGGGACATTACACAACATCCATCTCAAAGACACCCAAACCACAATTTGATTGTATGCCAAGATGAGATGAGGGTGATGAAGCAATGTTAGGCTCAATTAGAGGAATATCAAACAAACTGATACTTCTTGTAGCTGATCTAACATGGTTGGTTTGACAATCTGCATGGCAGTATCTTCTTCAATCTTCATGTGCTCTTCATTTGTAGCTTCAATAGGTGACTCTTTTTCAATCTTGTAGTCATCTTGGAGTGTCACGTGCTCTTCACTTGTAGATGCATGGCGTGATTCTTCTTTAGGGCCTCCACATGTATGACTAGGTGTCCACACACCTTAACAACATTGTTCTCTCAATTGATTTTTGCTCTTCCTATGTTCACCTATAGGTTGTAAATCATGAGGAAGAAATTCTTTTTCTTTCCTTATTTTCTTTTTTCTTTGCAAAATGAGGTTTTAATATTTCAGGATGTTCTAACCTTTTCTGCAACTTGTAATTCTATTTCCCTTGATTCCACTATTTTTGCTTTGGCTTGTTGCGTTTGGTGACCTCCAAGTAATCCCTAAATGAGATGGCTGATTGAAAATCTGCCCCCAAAGCTTGATACTTAGCCAACATTTTAGCATCCTCATTGTCCTCCATAGGTTTCTCTTGCGTAAGCTCATCCTCTTGTATAAATGTAGGCATGAACGGTTTGGATTGTGATGAACTAATGGATTTGCTGGTAGAATGTTCCTCATTTTCTGCCGCTTTGATACTATTTTTTCTCTTTGTATGCACCAGATTTCTTCCATTCGCTATGTTATGAGCCATCTGGCTCAAATAAAGATTGGTATTTTGTAGCTGTCTTAGCATTTTTGCGAACATATGTTTTCTTGATGATGATTGTTGATCATTGCCTGGCATTATTTCCTTTTGTTTTTCCAGGTTATGACCAACCTTTCCACACATGCAGTCAACCCAAACAAGCTGCCAAGTCTTGTAGCTTTGATACCACTGTAATATCCCCAAATATTCTGCCCTGATTTTTCAGTTTAGGTTGTTTGACATTTTGTCAAACACTTGGCATGCATATGGCTGAATTCTGATTTTTCTGAGTTTTGGGGTTTTGTTTGTTTGATTCTGTAATTGTAAACAAATCTTATCAGATTGTATCCTAAAAGAACCTATGGAAATTCTAAGTTTGAAATTCTGTTCTAGAATTCTAAGTCAGATATATTTTGTTTTTATCAAATGTGCTGATTGCAGAACATTTATCGATTTCAATGTCTTGCAAATAATGGAATGAAGTCCCTTTTATATGAGGAAGACATGCCTCAAGGAGAGACGCGTCTCATGAGAGGACGTGTCTTCAAAAAGTGGAGACACGTCCGCTCATGGGACGTGTCCCTTGAGCGCGCGGGCTTCCTTAACAACCGAAGCCATTCGGTGTTATCAAAGACTAAGATGCGTGGTTTAACAATCATCTGATGTGAAATCCGATTTATCCATTTGCAAATTTTGTTCATCATCTGAAATTCAAATAGCTTATTTGATGGTTTTATATTTTAAGAACAGTTTGGTTAAATATAAATGATGATGATGCATGAATGCAATCATCATTTATATCTGACCGAAGCTATCTTAAATCAACACTCCCTCTTAGCTAGGGAAGATATCCAAATCAAATAAGTGGAGATATCACCTTCACACGTGATATTGAAGATATGATATGTTTTCATACGATTGTCAAGTCACATGACATTCTTCATAATCAAATCTTCATTATGGTATGTGCACTGACATCAAGTCACATGATGTCTACCATAATAATTCATGGCATATCCACAGATGTATATAGATATCCACCATGATTATCTCTTAAGGATCACAATGATCTTCAAAAAACATCAAGTCCCATGATATCCATCAAAGTGTCCAAGAGATACTATCATGACATGCCCACAGATATCAAGTCACATGATATCTATCATGATAGTTCAACTCAACATTGTAGAGTCGTCACTTTACAATGTCACATACAAGTGTTCATTATTAGAAAGATCGTCACCTTTCAATAATGTACACAAGGGGAGCGGGCCCATAAGGTCATGGAGTCACACACATGACAAAAGAGTTTACACATTAAACATCTTTAAATATATTAGGACAACTTCTAAACAATTTTGAATTTCAAACATAATATCAGATTACATTTCAATCATACCAAGCTTCTTCCTGAAGTGTTCAACCTTGATTTGGGAGAGAGGTTTGGTGAGAATGTCTGCTGTTTGATCATTTGTACTAAAATACTCCAACTGGATCACATTCTTTTCTACCATGTCTCTTACATAATGGTAGGGGATCTCAATGTGCTTAGATCTATCATGGGATACTGGATTTACAGAGAGTTTGATGCAACTCTGATTATCACAATGAATGATAGTAGGATTCAAGGGCTCAGCAAAGAGTCCCACAAGCAATTTCCGGAGCCATACTGCTTCTCTTGCCCCCATAGAGGCTGCAATGTATTCAGCTTTTGTCGAGCTTTGAGCTACCGAAGATTGTTTTCTGCAGATCCAAGAGATCATAGCTGATCCCAAACTGAAGCAACATCCTGATGTACTTTTCCGATCGGTTACACTTGGAGCCCAATCTGAATCAGAGTATCCATGTAGATCTAGTTGATTATTTTTGTAAAGAAGACCATATCCAATAGTGCCTTGAAGATATCTCAATATGTGTTTCACAGCCATAAGGTGAATTTCCTTTGGCTCACACATGAACTGGCTTAGAGCATTCACTGCATAGCAAATATCAGGTCTGGTGTTAACTAGGTACATCAACGATCCAATCATTTGTCTATATAGAGTGGTATCTGCACACTTAGATTTTGCTGCTGCTTCTTTTAGTTTGTGAAGGTTGGTTTCCAAAGGTGTAGACATGGGTCTACAATCCAACATTCCAAACCTCTTCAGAATATCAATAGTATACTTCCCTTGGTTTAGAATGATGCCATTTGATTTCTGCCATACTTCTAAACCTAGGAAGTAGTGTAAGATGCCCAAGTCTTTCATGTCAAACTCTGAAGTTAGATCCTTCTTTCCTTGAGCAATGAGGTGATCTTCTCTTGTTATCAACAGATCAACATATAAAATAATTATTAACATATCACATTTGATTACCTTAAAGTAAAGATTTGGGTCTACATCATTCTTGGAGAATCCTAGTCCCAAGAGGTAGCTGTCAATTCTTTCATACCAGGCCTTGGGTGCCTGTTTAAGTCCATAGAGTGCTTTCTTTAGTTTGCATACATGTGAGTCAGGTTTATGTATCACAAAACCTTCAGGCTGTTCTAGATAGACTTCCTCTTCAATGGTTCCATTTAGAAAGGCAGTTTTCACATCCATTTGATGGATCTTCCAGCCTTTAGCTGCTACAATGGCTATCACTACTCTCACAGATGTGTAACGGGCAACAGGTGCAAATGTTTCTTCATAATCAATGCCTTCCTTCTGTGAAAAACCTCTTGCCAAAAAACGTGCCTTATGTTTTTCTATACTGCCATCGGCAGCATGTTTGATTTTGAAGAGCCATTTAGAAGAGACAACATATTTCTCTTTTGGTCTAGGCACAATATGCCATACATCATTCTTTAGAATGGACTGATACTCTTCCGTCATGGCGTCCTTCCATACTTGATGTCTGAAGGCTTCTGAAACACTGGTGGGTTTTGAATTTATGATGTCATTCATTAGAGCAACATAGCTTGAGAACCGTTTGGGTCTTTTACTCTCCCTAAATGTTCCTTTGGGTGCTGCATGATTCTCAGCTTCTTTGATCATCTTTCTAGCCCAAAGTGGCCTCTTCTTGTTGTTGTCATTTGCATTCTCATCTGAAGTAGATTGAAGTTCATTTGGCATTTCCTCAGGATACTCCCTCTGAATCTCAGGAGTAGGTTCCACTTCTAATACTCTAGGGGAATAATTTTCTATCTCACTAGAACTTCTTGCCCTTTTGAATGCAATGTCTTCTTCAAAGATGACATCTCTGCTTAATTCAATTTGATTCTGCCCGGGTATGAATATCTTGTTGGCCTTGGAGGTTTCACTATATCCCATAAATATCCCTTTCTTTTCGGAAGGTTCTAGTTTGAATCTCTTCTCCTTGGGCACATGAATATAGACGGGGCAACCAAAAATCCTAAAGTGACTAATATCAGGTTTTAGACCAGTAAATGCTTCTTCAGGAGTTTTGTTATCTAGGTGAGAATGAGGACATCTATTTTGGATGAAGACAGTAGTTCTAGAGGCTTTTGCCCAGAATGAGGTTTCAATGTTCTGGTCAAGCAACACTGCTTTTGCAGCTTCTACAATGGTTCTATTTTTCCTTTCAGCAACCCCATTTTGTTGAGGGTTGTAGGCTATTGTAAACTCCCTCTTAATCCTAGCATTCATGCAAAATTCCTTAAAGATTTCAAAGGTGTATTCTTTCCCATTGTCTGTCCTTAAGATTTTTATTTTCTTCCCAGAGAAGTTTTCATTAAGAGCTTTGAACTCCTTGAACCTTTTAAGGATTTCTATTGACTCTTTACACTTAAGAAAGTAAATCCAGGTCTTCCTAGAGAAGTCATCTATAAATATGACATAGTATAGGAAGCCTGCCTTGGAGGGAACAAACATAGGTCCACATAAATTAGAGTGAACCAATTCTAATACATTTTGGGTTTTGCTCAAGCTATTGTGAAAGGATCCCTTTGTATTCTTTCCTATGGCACAACCTTTACAAGTTCCTTCATGAGTGGGGTTTAACTTAGGTAATCCTGTTACAAGTTTTTCCATGGAAGGTAGGGCACGGAAATGAAGGTGTCTTAATCTTCTATGCCAAATTTCATTTGAATCAGAAGTATCAAGGGTAAGGGCTTGCTTGACTTCAGTGCAAAGTTTATAAAGATAACCTTGTCTTACACCTATGTTTAGAGCTTTCTTTATAGTTGAGTTCTTAGGCCATGCCAGAACTTTCCCATCCATAAAGGTAACCCTATATCCATTGTCTTCAAGAGCAGAGATGGATATTAGATTCCTCTTTATTCCAGGTACGAATAAAACTCCAGTGAGTTGAAGGGAGAGACCAGATTTCAATGTGATGGAACAAGTTCCAACCCCTTTTACTTGATGTGTAGAATCATCCCCAATTGTTACTTCTTCATCAGACTCTTCAGTCATAGTGTCTAAGTGTTCTCTAAACCCTGTGATGTGCCTTGAAGAACCACTATCAATCACCAGTTGTTGATATTGTTAGATACTTGACTTGATAAGGCTGAATAGAATACAAATTTCTCAGAATCATGGTCTGAATTTTGGTTTCCTACTTTAGCAAATGATGCTTGTTGTTTTGATCTGTTAGGGCACTTCATTGCATAGTGCCCATATTGATCACATCTAAAACATTGTACTTGAGAGATGTCTTTCTTCCTTTTGAATGATCCTTTTCCATGGGAATTTCTCTTTCTCTTAGATGATCCTTTCCCGTAAGAGTTTTTCTTACCCCTTTTATTAGATGATGTGTTGAGCACTTGAATGTCCTCATCTATAGATTTTTGTTTGTTTTCTTTTGTTGAGAGTCTTGTTTCCTCTTGAAGGCAGTCTGTTCTTAGCCTATCAAAGTTGGGGAGTTCAGATCTTGCACTTATTCCTTGAACAAATGGCTCCCATGAGTTTGGTAGGCCTCCTAGTGCAATTAGTGTTAACTCTTTGCTATCAATTTGATATCCAATTGTAGATAATTGATCCCTTAGTTCAATGATCCTCATGAAGTATGCATTAATAGTTTCTCCTTTGTTTATTTGGACATTGTTGATTTGTCTCTTTAATGCAAGAGTCCTATTGGTGTTGTTTATCTCATAGGTGCTCTCAAGGGATTTGAACATTAGATATGCAGTTTCATGTTTTGCTAGAATAGGTACTATTTTTTCTTTCACAAAGGAGTCTAACTTATTTTCTTTGAGAATCATCATGATTCTGAATTTACATGAAGTGAAGTTGTTTGCTCATTCATGACGATCTTCAAATCTGATCACACTTGACATTATGAAGAATGAGATGTGAATTCGATTTTTCAAAAATACGATTTTTTTTTTCTAAGAAATCTGATATCTAGATTTGATTTGGATTCACTCAACTTGGCTCTGCTACCATGTAATTGTAAACAAATCTTATCAGATTGTATCTTAAAAGAACCTATGGAAATTCTAAGTTTGAAATTCTGTTCTAGAATTCTAAGTCAGATATATTTTGTTTGTATCAAATGTGCTGATTGCAGAACATTTATCGATTTCAATGTCTTGCAAATAAGGGAATGTAGTCCCTTTTATATGAGGAAGACACGCCTCAAGGAGAGACGCATGTCATGAGAGGACGTGTCTTCACAATGTGGAGACACGTCCGCTCATGGGACGTGTCCCTTTGAGCGCGCGGGCTTCCTTAACAACCGAAGCCATTCGGTGTTATCAAAGACTAAGATGCATGGTTTAACAATCATCTAATATGAAATCCGATTTATCCATTTGCGAAATTTGTTCATCATTTGAAATTCGAATAGCTTATTTGATGATTTTATATTTTAAGAACAGTTTGGTTAAATATAAATGATGATGATGCATGAATGCAATCATCATTTATATCTGACCGAAGCTATCTTAAATCAACAGATTCTTTATGGATTTCAATGCCAAAATGATCATATAAAACATAGAAATGATAGACAATGTTTGCATAAACCAATAACAAGAATTTCACATGCAATCTCCGCTTTATTGACAATATATCAGATGTGAATACACTAATTATCAGGCCTGATACAGATGATATCAGACTGAAAATATTTATAAAACGTGTCTACAATATACAAGCAAACCATTGGATTGGGTTCACCACATACCCGTTTGCTTGTTACTTCTTTTAGGCTCAATATGCTCACATTTATGGCAAAAAATTGCTGATCTAGATGCTCTCAAACCCTGCTGTTAATGTCTGATGTATTTGCTGATAATAATGATGTAAATGGCTGCCAAAACAATCTCTAAACTCCTCCAAATGAAGGCAGCTAGGTCTAGGATTGGAGCAATGAAACCCTAGATTGATGTGATATCAATACAATGTCAAATTTGACCACTAAACCCTTGGATCTGCAATCTGATATAAAACTGTAGAAATCTGAAACACAAATCTGCATATGAATAAATGTTGCCAATGACCAAAAATTCCTTCTAAAACAAAGCACTTCACTCCCAAACCCTAGCAATGCATTTGTAGATGAAAATATGCCAATATAACCTTCAGATCTGAATTCTTTTGTCCTCAATCTGCAAATAAAACTTCAAAACCTAGCTGGAATGATAATTTCCTTCAAACCCTAGCTGAAATGATATTTTCCTTCAAACCCTAACTGGTTGAAATTCCTCAATAAAGCCAAACCTACAAATAAGCTCAATGATGAATCCGGAATGAATCTACCTCTTAATGTGGAGTTGGGTTTTTGTCCAATCCACAGATTTCTAAGGGTTTTCATCTTCGGAAAAGGCTGAACCTGCAAACACAAAACTCTCCAAAATTTCTCTGATAGAAAATACCAAAAAACCAAGATGTCTAAATGACTTGCTCTCATCTCTTTTTAAAGGCTCAGTCGAGTCTTCTAGAAGAATCCAAAATAACCTCCTCAAATCTTCTAGAAGCACACTTTTATTTAATAAAGTGATTTTATAATATTTAATAAAGTGACTTTATAATATTTTATTATTTTTATTCCACTTTAGTTAAATTAATTAAATAAAGTTATGTTTTTGATATGTATTTAAAATAGACAACTTTAAGTAATTAATTTAATTAATACGCCCTTATAACTGCATTATTTAGCTTATGGGAATAAAACAAGTTAAATATCAATTTCTGCTATTACTTAGAAAAATGTGGACATTACATTGAATGAGGTGGATGTGCTTAGTTTGCATGGACCATGACTAGAGCCCATAATGTCTGTCATATTTTTTTCATTTCTGATTGTGTAAGGATTAATGTCTATTGTTGTGGTTGCTTGTGTCCTCTTCCGCTCTAGTTTCTCCTCATCCAACAATGTAAGGACTACTTACATCTCTCCTTTTACCTCTTCTTTAGCTTTTGGATATGCCTTGGTATTGCATTTAGAAATGCCTGCAATATGGTATTTGAGGCGATTAATACCTCTATTAAGCTTATTCATGAGTAAGATGCAAATCGCATTACCTTGTACCAATCGCATTACAACTTATTTTCAAGCGGGATCTTTACTTCTAATGGGATGGCTTCCAATAACTGATGCTAAGCTTGATGCCATTGTATCTAATCTACATGTTTAAATGCCAAAAAGAATGTTTTAAAAGTAGTGGTTTGAATATGAAAAAAAAATCATATATAATATGATAATTGAATAGCAATACAGCATGCCATTAATTAATTTATCCAAAAAGAACTATTTTTCTGATGCAAAAGTGTAAGACCCTTTTTTTAAGGGGAAAACATAGTGATTTCGTTCAAAAAGCTGGTACAAATCAAGAATAAGATTTTCATAAGTCAAATTCATTGCAAGTAAAATATACAATAATGTTTATAAATCTATTATTAACATGTTAGCAGTGCTTATGCTTGAAAAAAACATTAGGAAAAGATAAAGAATTACTAACTTGGAAACTAAAATTCGGCAAATCTGCACTTCAAATCCAGTAAAAAGCAAAGCTTATTTTATTATTTTTACAATGCTTCAGAAGAAAATACATTCTTAGGGGGCATATGCAAAATAACATTCTTTGCAACTATATTATGTGCAAGTGTAGGATATGCATAGTTTGCAATTATTTTATATGCACTTTTACAATGCCTGTGGATTTCTTCACCCGATCATTCATGGCTTCTGGTTAATAAAACTTATAACCCTATCTAATGAATGTAGGATAAATTATATATTCTTTGTAAATGAACTGCTACTTGTAAAAGAAAAACAGTAGGAGAAATTAAAGAAACAAAGGATAACATTTTTTTGGGGAGCTGTGGTTTCTTTGTTCTTTCATGAATGACAGCATAGGATTGTTGAATTGGCAGAGAAGAAGTTAATATAGACACTTTTTAATCCTCATTAGAACCACATGCCTGCTCTCTGTATTTCATCGTCCACTCTCTGTATTGCTGCAGACCTCCCCTGCTTGCAGTCTTCTTCGGCAGAGATGTTCACTTTGGACTCCGCACAATCTCTAAGTTTGCGCTTCTGTTTGAAAGTAAAACTCCAGCACGGCTCTCATTGGAAGGTTTTATGCAGCTGCTTCATCTTATTCTTTGGAAGAAACTATTCCACTTCATGGGAATGAATTCTTCACAGCAATGTATGGCAGGCTCTTCATGCTACCTCCTATGCATGCACACTTCCTTATGGCATTCAATCTTTTTGTAGCGTTGGATTACAAGAATCTTCACTGTTTCTTCTCTTTCCATGACTTCAGGATAGTGAATGCTCTGATACAATATTGCAAATGTTGGACAAAGAGAAAACATATTATTGGTTGAGAAGGAATACATACATTTACAAAACATTGGTTAATAGCACCTGACTCCACCAACCACCCAACCAAATTATAACCATTCTCATGGTTATAACAATATTAACAAGAATAATGCTATGTTCCACAGTGTTTTGGGGACGGGGACAGTGAGATAGCAAGGGACAGGTTCCGGGCACAGAAGTCTGTGGGTAATTTTTTTGGGATGGTGGGGGGCAGCAATATCAATGTGTGTGTGTGTGTGTGTGTGTGTGTGTGTGTATATATATATATATATAGAGAGAGAGAGAGAGAGAGAGAGAGAGAGAGAGAGAGAGAGATTTATCTGAATTGTGATATATTTATTGCTGCTGTTATAATGCTGTCATGTTATGCTGCTGTTAAATGTTGTCATGATATATTTAACAGTCTTTTTGAATGTCAGGAATGGTTTGTTTGTTTAGAACATTATAAAAACTTGGCTTGCTGTTGGGAATATCTGGCCATCCCTGGGATGGTCAAATGTCTCCATGGTGTTATCTAGTTCTGCAACATGTTTTGGAAATGTTTCAAAGATTCAAAGATTTTTCGGGATGGCCAGGGGATGTCCCCTTCCATCCCACTGTACCTGAAATGCCATTGGAAATGGGGATAGGGGTTTGAGCGCCAGGGATGCATCCCCATAGAACACAGTAATAATGTTGTTATATTATTATTGTTATTATATTATGATTATTTGTTCCTATATCTATTATGTAAGAGATATTTTTTTCTAATATCATTTCCATCCTGCTCTAGGGCACTCACACAACCAGTTAGAAGCTTTAATTGGAGAAAAAAATTGTAAACTATTAATATAGATTTATAATTTATAATTATATTGATATATCACATGACACAATGATGTGTTTTGAACTTGTTTTTGGATCTATAAATGAAGAAAAAGCTACGTATGAGTTCTCTAGATTCAGTTTTATGCCCGTTCTTTAAGATTCTTCTACAAATTTATGTGCTTTTTAATGTTTGGAAAATTTGCTGAGTCAAGAGTCTGAGTCAAATTTTAGGCCTGTTGAGTCTTTGAACTGTGTATATGTATAAGTAAGGTCCAAAATATTAGGATATATATATTGGAATTGTAAAGGTAAAATATAGCAGTTTTTTGGACCTTACAAATGTAAAGAGTGATGAAGGATTTTAAAATGAAGTGATTTCTTATGCTTAAAATTCTTATGTACTAAAGCTTGGTTAACAATTGCAGATTGTTGGCTCTGCACCAGGATTTCCTCATGGTATTATTGATCCTATTGAAGTATGTTAAGCCATTTCTGTTTTGATTTGTAAATTTATCTTTGAAGCCACTAGTCAATGATATCTACCTCTCTTCATGATATATCATTTACAAAGTTTGTAACATTCTATGATCAGGAGCTTGGTGAACTTGCATTGCAATTCAATATTTGCTTCCATGTTGATCTCTGTCTGGGAGGTTTTGTTCTTCCTTTTGCTCGCAAACTAGGGTATGTTTTAGTGAGGTCCTGTAATTCTATGCACTTGTCACAACCACTTGGGTGTGTCAATAATTATTTGAAAGTTGTAAGAGCACCAAGCGTTTCTTGTGGTTTGAGAATTCTGATTTCTTACTTCTTAAGCCAAAGTTTGTTGAAACTAATTTATTTGTTATCAATGAAAGACCTGTTGTATCAAATTTGTATCAATTTGCTATTATGTTTATCTTATTCTTTATTTTGTTTTTTCCTTGATTCATCTAAATGCAAAGTTTTCCTGTCTTAATAACTCTGTGGAATTGCATCTCCTTCTAATTAGCTATTGGCCCAAGTAAGCCTATAAAGAATGTAAATTTATTGCCTTCTACCTATATTGTATGTTTGGGGTGCTTATAAAGATCCAGTAACTATAAATGTATTGCTTTAGAAGTCAAATTGAATAGTGAGCATGAGAAGCAACATTGCTTTTTAGACTAGACAAAAGGATGTGATTTAAGAAATAGTGTTGAATCTATGCTATAACCATGGAAAGGGACCTAAAATTAGCATTCAGGTGGATCAACTGCTTCCTTGCTCCCTATGCTACATAATAATTTGATATGCATAGATATGCTTGAAATTGAAACATACTGAACATAAGGTTTGATGGAACTTAAACTGAGGTTGAAGAGATGGTGGTGAAGACGTCAGATCCTAAGAAGGAATAAAAGCTTCCTCTGCTTTTCAAATTGCCTGTTTTAAAATTCTATGAACATTAGCTGGAGAAATATGTTCTACAGTCTGCAGGAGACAATTAAATTGGCTAGTCAGGCACCTGCTTTAAAATGATTATCTGTAATAAGAGGTCACATTTTTAAATTTTCTGTAGAAGAGTTCTCATTATTTTGTCATATTAAAAGCTTCACATTATGTTAGTGGCACGTGTCTGAGTATGAAGGAAAGAAGAAAGACACAATTGACCTTTTAAAGTTCTCCAAGACCTGTTGCAATTTTCTGTTAGACCTCCAAAAGTTTGAATTGTAAATGTACAAGCACTGAGGTAAACTGTGTCATGAAGAATAGCATGCTAAATCACAGGTTAATCTAGTAAGAAATTGACCTCATGCAAAGAAAGTAATGTTCAGATTCAAAATGATTGATGAGAAAATCAGCAGCCCTTGTTTTTGAATTCTGATATCTAGACTGATGAGAATGAATACACAAAACACACAAGCAATCACCCTAACAGGAATACGAACTCTCTCAAAAGCATCTCTCAATTCAGGCTTAATAAGAAGTGACAATTAACCATTTTCAATCATGAGTACACTACTCTCAAATGCAAAATTATAAACTCATCATAACTTTACCTATAGATAAAAAATCCATGTCAAATCACCTCCAATTGGGTTTGCCCCAATGTTATAGACTCATTGATTTCCTAGTGAGTCTCCTGAGTCTTGAGTTGAGTGGGCCTAAATGAGGTCTGCCAGTCCACAGCAGAGACTTGGTGATCTTGTCAGACTTGCCGGTCTGTGCATGACTTGCAAGTCTCACTAGGAGGAGTTTTGGTCCCAAAATAAATGGGAAATAAAAACTTTGACATTTTAAATCCCTGAAAAGTGAAAAACCTAAAACCAAAACATGAATAAAAGAAAAAAGTCAGGGCTTACAATCAGAAACAAAAGAAAAAAAGATATCATACAAGAAAAAACAAGAAGACAGCAAAAAACAGCAAATAGAAAGCAACAACAAATGATGATCAAAGGGTGCATTTGCAAATATGGATCAGCAACAACAAATGATGATCAAAGGATGCATTTGGAAATATGGATCATTTACAAATGGTGAACATAAGGCAAATGAAAGTTGAAAATCTTGAGAAAATGGTTAAGTCTAGCAAAGAAAAGTGCCTATGCAGGCCAGGGGCGCCTAGAGATTTAGGCAGCTAAAAGTCATTTTTAGGGTTTGCCACCTCCAAGAGCTCCATCTCAGATTTAATCTAGCTCCGCAACGAATCTGTCGGCTAGTTCAACAGATCCATCAAACATACGGAATTGCAGATCAAGTAGAAATGTCTCATCAAAATCATGAGAATCATCAAGTTTCTGAAGGAAAAGTGTCCTTGCTAGCCAGGGGCGCCCATGAATTCAAGGGGTCAAATGCAGTTGTTAGGCTTTGAAGTTTTGGAGGTCCTCTTCAGAATTCTGCAAGTTTTCCAACAAATCCAACATTTGGTTTGCGGGACCTGTCAAATGCTCGCAAATGAAGATCAAACAGAAAATGTTGAAAGACAAAGAAAATCAAGAAACATAAAATGGCTAAGTATAGAGCATAAAAGCACCCCTGCTAGCCAAGGGCACCCAAACTTTTGAGCCATCAGATTCAATTTTTAGCTTTCACAACTTCAAAGAGGTTCTTCTCAATTTTGATCAAGCCTCACAATGAGTCCATCAATAGGTTTACTGGGTTTGTCAAACCTCCAGAAACGAAGATCAAATATGGGTGTTTTGTCAAGAGCTGCAAAGTGAAAACTATATCTTTTGCACACATAGGCGCCCCAGTTAGCCAGGGGCACCTAGGAATTTGAGCCCTCTAAAACAATTTTTAGAGTTTGCAAAACCAATCATCCTTTAATCTAGAATTCTTCAGGCTTTCCATTGAATATCTTAGCTTGATCATGAGATTCATCAATCGCCAACAATTGCAAATCGAAACACGAGAAGCAAAGTGGAGAAGTTGAAAATCGCTAAAAAATGGTTGTCTTGCAAACAAAAGCGCCCTTGCTAGCTAGGGGTGCCTAAGATTTCAAGCCACCAAAACCACTTTTTAGGGTTTGCAGCCTCCAAGATCTTCTTAGATTTGATCACGCTCTGCAGTGAATTCGTCAACCAGTTCATAGGACCTATCAGACGTCCAAAATTGAAGATGAAACAGAGGCATGTTAACAAGCAAAATTTGAAAATCTTCGAAAATCTTCAATCACTACCAAACTTGGACACCTTATCTCAAGGAGGCGCCCAAGTCAACAACTTGAGTTACAGATTTTTGAAGACTTTCTCATGCCTTGGCCGCCCAAATTTTTAGGGATTTTTCGAGTTAACGGATATTTTCATAGGAAGACTCCTAAAATTATGGTTTTTGCAAGTTAACTGATTCTTCCACCTCCAAACTTTATTTAACAACCATTTGGGTGTCCATACTTCATTATTTTGCAGAGGCAAACACATAATTTCTTCTCAACAACATTTGAAGGATCAAATGAAGGGGGTTTTCAGATTTCTTCATAGATTTGAGTTCAGGTTGCACAGAGGAACAACTTTCCAGAGTCCATTTTTCCAGGGCATCAGTTTTCAGAAACATAAGTTCATAATTTTCAACTTCTATCAATCTAGGTTATCTTCTTTTTCAATCTTCTCCAAGATTGGAAAAAATTTTGATAGCTTCTTCAGCTTCCATTTTTCTAGGGTTTCTTGCATGTTAAAGAAAAATCAATTTGTTGAGAAATCTGACAATCTGGGTTTATTCAGCACAAGATTGGCTACAAAACCCACGTTCCATATTTTTCCCAAAAATAGCTTATGCGGCTTCCATTTTTTAGGGTTTCTAGAAAAATCATCTTTTTCAAAAAACGATCGATTTGGGTCTCTTCAGCACATGAGCACCTACAAAACCCATATCTCCAATTTTTCCCGAAAAATTTGCTTCCCAGCTTCTATTTTTGAGGGTTCTCACATGCTGGTGAAAAAATCAGTTTTGTGAAAAATGGACGATTTGGGTCTATTCAGAATGACATTCTCTACAAAACCTATATCTCAGATTTTTCTCCGAAAATTTTCCTTTTTCTGAAGAAGATTCAATGAAGCTATTATTAGCTTTTGTGCAGAACTTGTCCGAACATACTCATGTTCACAGTCAAACTTCACAGTTTCATCATGCAATACTCTTCCATTGAGAAAAAATAAAGAAAAACATCAAAAGCATAAAGATGCAGAAGAAATAGAGGTCATCACTCCAGTTACAGAGGCGCCAAAGTTACCAATCAATGAACTACCAATTGAAGCATGCAGATAGTTCTAGGAATAGATCTCAAGTGATGACATCAATTAACTTGATGTCTTTTCCGAGTTTAACTCGCTGTCCTCTTTTCATGCATGTCTATCTTTGGAGTTACCTATTGTATAGTTGGAGTTTTCTTTAGTGTTAGATTAGTTAACTGATGTTGTTATTCCAGTTAATTGTTAGTTATCTTTGTTTAGACATAGGCCTAAATCTTGCATGTTGGCAAGACTAATTTTTAACAAAAGGAGATTTTAGGGTTCCCTACACTTGTGTTTGTGTATAAATAAGAGCAGCCTTGCTCATTATTTTCTTAATGGTTGTTACTATAACAAAATTTCTGAGCCTTAGTGCCTCCAAGTTTGCTATTCAGTATCTATTCACTTTGTTCAATGTAATTTGGTTTATCATATATTGTATGCTTGTCTTCTTGCTATAATCTATTGTCCCAGATGTGTTATTATTGATTGAGTTTGAGGAAAGAAATCTTCTGCCTACCTTGCTTTGATCTACAGTCTGAAAATATTTCGTTGTTATTGTTGTATGTTATGCTTTCACGAACTTTATTTCAGCTTGCATCTGAAAGTACAATGAGTCTTCGAATGTGTTTTGGAACCCAGCTTGTCTAAGTTTTGTATTTATCAATCATTCCCTGTTTACTTCTAAATTCTCTTGCTCTGAATTTACTTGAGAAGTTAGAAGCGTCATTAGTTTAGGCCTAGTTGTAGTTGAAGTTACGAAACTAGAGAAAACCTTAGCTGCAACGCAAAGAGTTTTATAACCTTGTGCTCTCAGCTGAGATAAAAAGATAAGCAATTAGTTTAGTATTTTCTTTTTACGCATAATCAACAAAGAGGGAGCTTCCCCTCCTAATTCGAAGAGCAGTCTAATTGTGCATAGCTGTCCGTTTCCAATCCGCACTCTAGAGGTGTGAATTGAAACACCAATAGTTTTCTGGCACCCACCTTAGCTGCAACACAAAGAGTTTTATAACCTTGTGCTCTTAGCTGAGATAAAAAGATAAGCAATTAGTTTAGTATTTTCTTTTTACGCATAATCAACAAAGAGGGAGCTTCCCCTCCTAATTCGAAGAGCAGTCTAATTGTGCATAGCTGTCCGTTTCCAATCCGCACTCCAGAGGTGTGAATTGAAACACCAACAGTTTTCTGGCACCCACCGTGTGGGGCACAAAGCATAAAACTTCAAGAAAAGCTAACATTTTATGATATAGAAATGAATATCTGGCATCCTATTGCATGATCCATACAAAAGCAATGGATTATAAAAACGATAATGCTGGCAATGATAAGAGAAATCAGAGACGTCCACCTTCATTACCTTGGGGTAATAACATTGGACCTTTGGCTTTTTAGGTAAATCATGAGTTACCTAAAGTGTCAAGGAAGCACTTTCCTCGATTTCATGGCGATGGAAGTCAACACTCGGATGAAAATTTTTCTGCGTTCACAACGGCTTGCGCCGTCTTGCACGTGGCACATGAAGACTTTGCAGTGCGTCTCTTTTTGAAGACTCTTGTTGGGAATGCTGTTGACTGGTTCAATCACTTGGAGCTAGGCATTGTCACAAGCTGGGCAACTATGAGCGAGAAATTTTTGGCGAAATTCAAGCTCGCTGAAGACAGTTATCTATTGTTTGCTCGACTTACAAATTCAAGGATGGAGCACAACGAGCCCTTGAGGAGCTTGTAGCAAGATTTAATCGTCTTGTTACACGACTTTCTTCTACACTTTATCCATCATCGAAGATTTTGATGAGTTGTTTCATAAATGCTCTTCCTTCACAGATAGCCTTCTTCCTCAAGATGGCAAAAGAAACAAAATTGAAGGATGTGCAAGAACACGCCATCAAGTTGGAGGATAATATGATCACTTTTGGCAAGATGAAGAAGGATTCTATCAGACCTCTAGTTTAGAGTTTTGCAGATCCATTGCTACAAAAGGTAGCCAATGAAATGCTTGCACTACCACCACCATAATACCAACCTCAACAACTGTACTAGCTGAAAGGAAATAATTTCCAGCCTTTCAATAATTGCAGGCCACAGTTGCCAGCACCTCCACCAAGACCAACGATTGAAGTTGCAAAAAATATAGTATTTTGTTCTTTCCATGAGACTGGTGCACATACCGGTTCTACATGTCCTAAATTTTTTAAGAATGAGTCAGATCATGGGATACACTGATACTGCACCTAGTTCAAGTTTGGTCTCTACACCAAGTTTGAATGTTGTCTTACTACAGACGGACAACTTCGATGGCGTCTCTGCTGCGAGATACTTTGAACCCGTTATTAAAGAAAAATAAGACCCTGACCACTACTCTCTTGCAATAAATCACAAAAGACATTCAATGCCTGCGTTTACATGTGTTTTGCACTTGAAAGCGCAAAAGGAAAAAGAGAGGCAGAGAGCTAAGGAACAAATTAAGGAAGTGGTTGCGACTTCCACTTTTAAAAATTCACAAGAGAATGCTAAAGTGGTTGCTCAAGACCCGTCTTTAGCAAATTTTGACATTGTAAACTCCATGATGAAGTCCAAGGTTAAGATTTCACAATTGTATCTTCATGATCACTCGAGCAGCTAGACAAAATAATGCAATATTTAAAGAAAGAGGCTATCATTCAGCCTACATTGCTTGAGTCATCTGTTCTAGCAGAGAAAAGCTTAAACCCTTCTATATATCTCTTTATATAGGAGGATTTGAATTGAGCAATTGCATGATAGATTTAGGATCCTCTGACAATGTCATGCCTCTACAAGTGATGAATGCATTAGGACTTTCATGCACTAAGACGCAGGACAAGTGTTATTCACTTGAATCTAAGTTGGTGCCATTGGTCGGACAATTGAAGGAAGCTCAAGTAAGGTTGGCGGCTTATCCAGAGAAAAAGTTAATGATGAATATCCTAGTGGCTGATATTCCAGCCAGCTATAGGATGTTGTTGAGTCGGAGATTTTGTAGAGATCTTGGTGGTGCAATGTAGTTAGATTGGTTGTCCGCAGCCATTCCTGTAAAGGAGGGAAAAATCAAGATAGAACCTGAGCCCAAATCTCGATTCATAGTGGTGAAATCCCCAGACCTCGTAGCCCAAATTCTATATCAAGAAACATGTCCTAGTAATTATGTGACTCTATTAGAAACTAAAGAGTAGAACATTGCTTGTCCTCCAAGGAGACTGACGTAGGATACAAAGTTATGGACAATGCAGTTCGATGGGGGTTGTTCGACTGTAGGTTCAGGAGCAGGGGAAATGATCATCTCCCCTAAAGGATAGTTGTACCCATTTGCATATTGCTCGCAATTGGAATTCACTGAAGTTGAGAAAGAGGCACTTTTGTTATGCCTCAAAAATGCCGAAGGCATGGGAATTGAACTCCTATGTGTTAAGGTTATGTAGAGCTGATCAATGAGCCAATTAAAGGATATTTCTAGGTTAGAAAGGATCACCTATGGAATTATATAAACCGAGTTTGGAACTCGATTGGCTGGTTTGAAGCATTCAACATCCCGAGGATGGACGACAACAAAACTAATGCCTCAGTGGTATCAACTTTCCCATTTGTGTCATATTTTGACTTTTGTCGGAGTACCTTTGCCTGGATATATGAAAACATGAGAATCTTCATCCCAGAGGAATCAGAAGAGAAGTGAAGCCTTTCAGGCAGAAACAACATCGATGGAAGTTTCATCCCGCTGCCATACAGCAGATAATAACTAAAGCACTTCATCCCTTCGGGGATGGAGTAATTTTCATTTTGTTTTTCGTTATATTGTAATGTATTTCCCCGTTTCGTAAAAGTTTTGTCATGTTTTAGGTGATTAGGTAGTCTTGTTTTAGGTAATTTTAGGAAAGTTCCAACTGATAGGTAATTACCAAATGATCTTGACCTTGTTGCCCAATTGATAAGACATTGGTCTATGCTTAAATATCTAGAGATTCTTGGTTCTCCTATGCCGTAAGTATCCGACATGGTCCCTAGACATAGCCAAATGTTGTACCTAAAATAAATTTTTTGCTTCACTAAGGCATTTTGGTAAAAATGGTCAAAATCTCAGAAAATTGTTGTCAAAAGTCAAAAGCGGTCAAAATTTCTAATAATAGCAATTTTCCATTCTTAGAAATTTCAAAAAAAAAAATGGACCATAGGATTTTTCTGGGTTTATTGTCAAAAGGATGCTCGCAAATTTTTCAAAAAAAATAAATTAGGGTTTTAGGCCCCTATTTTTAGAAAAAACCCTAAAAATAGGATCTTTCCAGAAATGGCTTGAAATGATTTTGTTTGGTTAATCTTTTGTCACGATCACATTGGTCCAGTCAAAATCGTTAAAAAGCCAGTTTTTCTTTGGTGGGTCTATTTCACTTTTTCAGAAGAAAAGTTAGGACCTCTGAGGTCATCAATGGAGGGTGGCCAGATACTGGGTGTCTGAATCTAAGTCTCAAATAGTGCACAAAACAATCTACGACGAAAGATGCTTGAAAAATGGTGAACGGAGGAGGGGGTTTCAAAAAGTTGAAAATTGCGAAAAATCAACTAAGTTTGGAAAGGTTGGATGCCTTATTTAAAGGAAGGCGCTTGACAGTCAATGCCTTAGCCAATTTTTTAGTTTTTGCAGATCATGCATGCGCAATAGTGAACGCAGTCAACACATTAGCAGTGGTGACTGATGCATTCGACAAATACGTGAACGGTTGGTGTTGGTGTTGGTGTTGCACGCGAATGACGAGCGTGGTCGGTAGATGGCAAACATGACTGACAAACAGTGAACAAAAGGAAAACGAAAGTTGAAAATCTTGAATAAATGGTTAAGTTTGGCAAAGAAAAGTGCCTCTGCAGGCCAAGGGTGCCCAAAGATTCAGGGAGTCAAAAGTCATTTTTAGGGTTTGCCACCTCCAAGAGCTCCATCTCAGATTTTATCTAGCTCTGCAGCAAATTCGTCAGCCAGTTCAACGGATCCATCAAACACCTGGAATTGCAGGTCAAGCAGAAATGTCTCATCAAAATCACAAGAATCATCAAGTTTTTGAAGGAAAAGCGCCCTTGCTAGCTAGGGGCGCCCATGAATTCAAGGGATCAAATGCAGTTATTAGGGTTTGCAGTTTTGGAGGTCCTTTTTAGAATTCTGCAAGGTTTCCAACGAATCCAACATCCAATTCGCGGGACCTGTCAAACGCTTGCAAATGAAGATCAAACGGAAAATGCTGAAAGACAAAGAAAATCAAGAAACAAAAAATGGCTAAGCATAGAGCATAAAAGTGCCCCTGCTAGCTAAGGGTGCCTAGACTTTTGAGCCATTAGATTCAGTTTTTAGCTTTCACAGCTTCAAAGAGGTTCTTCTTAGTTTTGATTAGGCTTCGCAATGAGTCCGTCATCAGGTTCACCGAGTCTGTCAAACATCTAGAAACAAAGATTAAATAGGGGTGTTTCGTCAGTTGCAAAGTGAAACTTGTATCTTTTGGACACATAGGAGCCCCAGTCAGCTAGGGCCGCCTAGGAATTTGAGCCCTCTAAAATAGTTTTTAGAGTTTGCAAAACCAATCATCCTTTCCAAAATTCTTGAGGCTTTCCATTGAATATCTCATCCTGATCATAGGATTCATGTGATGAACCCTGCTGGCTCACAACTCAAACCCCTATATTTGCTTATCTTATTTGTGTTTTTTTTAGTTTTTTAAGAAAAGTTTGTAGACAGAAGAGAAGGGGCGCATCATATAAAATGCTCATAGAATGTAAATCTGAGCTATTTTCTACAGAATGAAAGTGCAGAAGATATTATTTAACTGAAACCAATAGATCACAAATGATAAACATACCCGAAAGCTTCCAGATTATTTATTTAAGAAAGTAAGTCCAGTTCACCAGCTAAGATGGTGAAAACTGACAGAATCTAGTGTAGGAAGCTACAAAATGCAATGTCTAGCCTGGAAACTGAGACAAATGATAGGTATAAGCCAGATGCCAAAGAAGATGAAGAGAAACCCTGAAAAAGAAAGGCGTTTCTCCTAGAAAGTCCAAACGCCCTTGCACAAAGAGCCACACACTTCAAGCAAAAAGCCAAAATTCCCAACTCAAATGGTACGGCCATGAAGTAGAGTGTCTGCCAGATGAAAGGAAGACGCCATCTCTCAAACCCTCCTGAAACTGATAAGGAAACTCAATAGAAACACAGATTAAGCTCAATAGAACCTCTGAATGAAGCTCTCACCAATGCACTAATTCGACTGGTCTCTCACAGTCTCAGAAATGCTCAACACTGAAGAGATTTTGTTCTGCAATGGAAATATTGCTCAAACCCTTATCACAGAGGAAAGCATAGAAGAAACCCAAAGGCAAAGTCGAAATATTCAAGAAGTGAGTTTCTCATTGCCAAAATGCCTTATATCCAAAAAGGCACGACTTTCAAGAAAGTGACGACACTTGCAATCTTTTAAATATTTTAAAACATATTTAATTCACTTTTTTCAGTAGTTGCAAATTAAATACTTGGGCGCCCACTTCTATGCATAAGTGATTTAATTTTTAAATCACCTTTTTATGAATATTTAAGTGATATAAAAATAATAAAGTCAATTTGACTTTATAATAAAGTATTAAATTAATATAACTTAAATCACTTAAATAATCATAACTTCCTCAAAACACCATATATCTCTGTGCCGTCAGAAGCTGTCAACTCTTGAACTGCCAAGGCTTGCAGTGAGCCAATCACTGACCTTTGAAAATGAGAACGACCATCTCCTCCAGAAAATACCACTTACCCTCTAACCAATCCAGTTAGCCCACAAGGGTCCAAGAAATAGGCTAACACACTGCACCTGATAACTGACTAGAGCGGGGACATCACAATCCATCAATCTCCAGTAATTGTAGATTGAAGCATAGGAGACAAATTGGAGAAGTTGAAAATCGCTAAAAAATGGTTAATTCTTGCAAACAAAAGCGCCCCTGCTAGCTAGGCGAGCCTAAGATTTCAAGCCACCAAAACCACTTTTTAGTGTTTGCAGCCTCCAGGAAGATCTTCTCAGATTTGATTACCCTCCGTAGTAAATTTGTCAGCCAATTCATAGGACCTATCAGACGTCTGGAATCGAAGATCAAACAGAGGCATGTTAACAAGCAAAATTTGAAAATCTTCGAAAATTTTCTTACACTACAAACTTGGACGCGCTATCTCAAGGAGGCGCCCAAGTCAACTTGAGTTACATTTTTTTGAAGACTTTCTCATGCCTTGGCCGCCCAAGTTTTGATGGATTCTTCGAGTTAACATATATTTTCAAAGGAAGCCTCCTAAAATTAGGGTTTTCACAAGTTAACTAATTCTTCCACCTCCAAACTTTATTTAACAAGCATTTGGACGTCCATACTTCATCATTTTGTAGGTCGACTTCAAGAGGCAAACACAAAATTTCTTGTCAACAGCATTTGAAGGATCAAACGAAGGGGGTTTTTAGATTTCTTCATAGATTCGAGTTCAAGTTGTGCATAGTAAAAACTTTCCAGAGTCCATTTTTCCAGGGCATCAATTTTTAGAAATAAAAGTTCATAATTTTCAACTTCTATCAATCTGGGTTATCTTCTTTTTCAATCTTCTTTAAGATTGGAAATTTTTTCGATAGCTTCTTTAGCTTCCATTTTTCTAGGGTTTCTTGCATGTTCAAGAAAAATCAGTTTGTTGAGAAATCTGACAATTTGGGTTCATTCAACACAAGATTGGCTACAAAACCCACGTCCTAGATTTTTCCCAAAAATAGCTTATGCGGTTTTCATATTTTAGGGTTTCTAGAAAAATCATCTTTTTCAAAAAATGATCGATCTGGGTCTCTTCAGCACACGAGCACCTACAAAACCCATATCTCCAATTTCCCTGAAAAATTTGCTTCACAACTTCTAGTTTTGAGGGGTCCTCACATGTTGGTGAAAAAATCAGTTTGTCGAAAAATGGACAATCTAGGTCTATTCAGAACGACATTCTCTACAAAGCCTATATCTCAAAATTTTCTCCAAAAATTTGTCGTTTTTTTGAAGAAGATTCAACGAAGCTATTTTTAGCTTTTGTGTAGAACTTGTCTGAACATATCCTTGTTCACAGTCAAACTTCACGTTTTCATCATGCAATACTCTTCCATTGAGAAAAAGAAAAGAAAAGCATCATAAGCATAAAGCTGTAGGAGAAACAAAGTTCATCACTCTAGTTACAGAGCTTCCAAAGTTACCAATTAGTGATTTGCCAGTTGAAGCGTGCAGATATTTCCAGGAATAGATCTCAAGTGATGACAACAGTTAACTTGATGTCTTTTCCGAGTTTAACTCGCTGTCCTCTTTTCATGCATGTCTATCTTTGGAGTTACCTATTGTATAGTTGGAGTTTTCTTTAGTGTTAGATCAGTTGACTGATGTTGTCATTCCAGTTAACTGTTAGTTATCTTTGTTTAGACATAGGAATAAATTTTGCATGTTGGCAAGATTGATTGTTAACACAAGGAGATTTTAGGGTTCCCTACTCCTTTGTTTGTGTATAAATAAGACTAGCCTTGCTCATTATTTTCTTAACGGATGTTGCTATAACAAAATTTCTGAGCCTTAGTGCCTCCAAGTTTGCTATTCAGTATCTGTTCACTTTGTTCAATGTAATTTAGTTGATCGTATATTGTATGCTTGAAT